>JAATLQ010032120.1:0-18682 GCA_013421005.1 Heliconius erato x Heliconius himera | reverse complement strand
TATCAATATCAAGCTATTATAATGTATTAATTGCATCATGTTTCCTTAAGATAATGAATGGCGACAATTATTGCGTATGTTTTTTTATTAATTAAGAAAATATGGAAAATAACATTTCAATGTACTCTCTCTCTCTCTTAGTCCTCTTCTCGTTTAATTTTTTTTTCTCGTTTTTTTTTTTGATAACGGTTGCCGCAATCTTTTTTTTCTCACAGTTGCGTTTTAAGAATTTGTATTAAAAGAAATATATATGATAGAATTATAATAAACAAAATTAATTTATCAAAAATAAATTCTAAGCAATTTCGACTGTAATGCCGAATAATAAACGCTATTTAAGGTTTATGACAAACATCAATTAGTTGTCTACTTCGGCAATATCCAAATAACAATAACAGTGCAACATTAACATGACAAAAATGAAGATCTGTTTTTTGTGCGAAAATGTGTGTGGAATTTAATAATGAGTCTGAAGTGTAAAATTTAATTATCGTAATTTCTATAACAATTTTTGATTGTTTTGAATTAAAAAATACGACCATTGTTGATATTTGATATTTATAAAATATACATAAAGCTAATATTTTTTTACACGTATATATTTTTGTAACATTATGTCCTTTTTTTACTATGTATGTACCTACGTCTCATCATAATTCTAAAACTCTGTTAAATCTGCTCATGTCAGTGAATAATTTAATTTACTCTTTCAGAAACAGCCTTAAATTTAACAAAATACTTTTATAACAAACATAAAACTAAACAAAATATTTTTACTGTCTTATTATATATAGAGATAAAATAAAGTCTCCCTCCGCCTGCTTCGTTGTCTGGCCTTTCTAACTCTTCCTTTTCTAAACCACCCAACGGATTTTGATACGGTTTTCACCATTAGGTAGAGTGTTTTTCAGGGAAGGTTTATATATAGTTTATTATATGTATATTTTAATGTAATTTGACATAAATATGATAAATGTGTATACAGTCCTACCCGTTGTGACGCTTTCACACATGCGCTGCTTTAATGGTAAGTCCTACATGAAAACAATGTACTCAAGTATTATTCCTCTTAATAAGATCAACAAAAAAGTCACCGACAGCATATTCGTATCTTCTAAGGATAATATACAGTGAGAATATTTTTGTCTAGAAATAGTAATTTGAATATATTTTTTTATTGTGAGTGATGTTTGTCCATAATGGTATCAATCGTTATCCTTTTAAATACATTATTAATTTTCTACGTTAAACGAAGATTAAATTAGCTCTTTACACTATTTCGAAATTACGAATAGTTTAAGAGAAAAACGCATTTAATTGATGACACATCACGCCGGTTATAAACCGCATTTTTGGCTCACGTTTCATTTAAACCTTACTCCCAGTATATAAATATTGGCTATTTAGTGTTGATCAAAATGTCCTTTACAGAAATTTATCAAAAATTACATTACCAAAAAATCCTTGCTACGAAAGGCTCCGCCGCCCGCCACGCGTCCTCTTGAGTCCTCTGCGCCCCGCGAAGTTTTGTACTTTTAGTTTTAATACATAATCCAGTCTGTTCGACTGCCAAAAGGCAAGATTCACATCTCGCAGGGGACGCCCTTACCGCCGTCAGCATCCTTACAAGCAGCCACATAATGATTGCAAATTTTTGAGAGACAGAGAAGCCTCTTCCCTACCCACCTACCCACCCGGTATCGCTGTAAAAGCCAGTAGGGCCAACAATATAAAGTTACAAAAACGCCTAGCCAAGTGCTACTACGAGCGTGCAGATTCCCACTCAAACCCTCTCATTGTCGAACCGTGTAAGTACGCTCCTCACCCACACCCGCTTCTTCGACGCCCTCGTAGCGTCCTTCTGAATCCCGACGATCCAATTACTGTCGCAAACGCCCAATACATAGGGAGGATTCACTCAGTTTCACGACACACTCCCCGCCGCCGTAAGAGGCGGCGAGGCCAGTCCTATCTTACGGCACGTCCGCGCCTCAGCGCGACGGGGCCCAGCGATCGAAATCCCCCCTGATTAGCGTACGCAGGACCTTACCCTGCGATCGCCAATACTTCACGCGCGTCTATCAAATCTCGTAATTATTCTTCAGGGGCGAGCTACTCTCGCCCCTCCCAGCCCGGTGACGCTGTCAAGGCCAGTCCAGGTCAACAGCAATAAAGTCCATTCGAAAAAAAAATCCATATATAACAATTATAACAACACCACAGCTTATAAGTATACAGTAAAAACACAAATACAGCTATAGTATAAATAAAACATTTTACTTCAGTGTAGCTTATTGACTGTATAAATGTTGCGTGTTAAACACCGTTTTGGCGGCGTCAGTGCGCGTTCCATACATACACCGGTAGCAAAATGCTACGATGGACAATCTGTTTTTATAACTGGTGCCACTGGATTTCTTGGAAAGGTACATTATTATATATTATTATAAGCATTTATCGAATAAAAAAAAACTACCACTGGCTCGGAAGGCAGTTATTTATTGCTTTAGTGGAAAACTTTCTTTAAACTAACTACGAATACAGACATAGCCATGTGGTGTTGATTTTTATTATAAAATGTATAATGTTGTCCCTAAAATATTGCCTTTGATTCCAAGATGAAAAAGTTAAGTAGAAATTAATAAATATCAACTTATAACCTCATTTATATGATAATAAAAGCTTGGCGCGTTAATCAATATTAAATTAAATAGAACCTTCAAAAATTTAAACTTAGCACATATCATCATTGAATTAGCACCTACTAGTTTATTTACATAATTAAATAGCGCGACAGGCTAGGTTTCTCAGTCTAATCATCTTATTCAATGCATCATTTTTGCAAGGTCGTTTGCCAGAGAATTTCGAACAGTCGAGACCTTCTAATAACCCTACTTAAGGCCACAAGGCCGTTTATTTACACAAGTAAATCGCGTGACAAGCTTTTATGATCATATAAATTGTGTATAATGAGGTTATGAGTTGATAGTTAAAATTTAAAAGAAAAATGTTATTTTCTCCTTTTTAGAGCGTTTAAATAAAAGCTTTTTCTAAAAAAGATTTTTTGCTTTTAATTCATTTTTTATTTTTTAGCTATCGCTGGCTAGGTTTCTCAGTCTGTTCATCTTATTTAAGGCATTATTGTTATAAAGTCGTTTGCTGATTAATTTCGAACAGTCCAGCTCTTCAATAAGGAGACTTTCTAATAATGTTACCCTATTTAAGGCCACCACCAACTTGGCGACATTCTTCGTTCCGCGGTTCCATGACTATATTTTGCTGGAAATTGCAAAGACTTGGGCTAATTTAGATGAAAAAAATCTTTACTAAAGTCTGTACGGACAGATGATCAGTTTAGCTTTATCAAATTTCAACTGTTATTCAGTAGGTGTTTCGCAATTGTCCTGATAACGCCTTTCTTTGAATCTTTGGCGTTTTGCATCGTAGTCTTCGTTAGCAAGTTTATCTTGCCGTTTTAATGTATTTTCCTGCAGTCTTCTCTTCTTTTGTGTTGATATTTCTATTTTTACCTTTTGGGTCCCACGAGTACCGAAGAAATACTCGTCGACCCTTTTAGAGCTCCGCTTAGAAGGATAAGAGCTAATTAATATACAACAGGGTTCACCCAAGTGCCCTGGAGTAATTCATGACATCATATTACACCCCGCTGCCACTCTGTACGGCCTCACCTTGATTTAGGTGTTTGGAAGAATGCGCCACTTATTTCACCTTGAAGTTTACTTGTGCCCGACGAATCACAGTTCCGGGTTTGATTTTAGAGTTGTCATTCTCCTAAACAGGTTATAGACCAATGTTGATGACGCTTATATCGCCAAAATACACAAGTCAAAGTTTCAATCAATGGGACAGGCTTAAAAAAGACGTTTTTTTAAAACCACCATTTTTATTCTCAGCGAATCCTTTCATTATTGAAAAGGATAAAAAAATTCAATAGTGCGCCATATTGGATTTAGAGTTATAAAAATAATTTTTTTTTTATTTTTTTTATTATTATTAATCGGTTGAAGATATCTACTTCTAAATTGAGCTCAAAGATTTCACCCGAACTAACATACATACATTGTAAATTAAATAAAAGCTTTTAAATTTTTGCTTTTTTTATATAACGAGGATAAATCATTTCCGCGATATTAAATCTAATGGAACAAATGTTTAATTTACTGGAACCAAATATTAATTTATAAACGACGTGATCAACAAAAAATATTTATACGGTATATTTAAATTCCATTTAATCTTTATAATTCTATTCTATTATAATGGTACATATTTATATTTTTATATTTATAAATATTTCTATGTTAATTTGTGGTTTCGATCAGTATTCGGTGGTGCGAATTATATACTTTCATATAAGATAAATTGTGGCGTTTAGTTTCGCCACATAAACTACAGATAATTGAATTTCAAACGGGAAGTGGAGAACGGAATGATTTAAAACTAACTTCTCTCTGCGTACCGTGCTAAGCCCGGTTTCCACCGTGTAAGAGAATTAAGCGGTTTATATATTAAATGTTGCATTTTGTAATTACTTCACTCTGCTCCCAGGAACTGAACTATTTTATTTCATTTCTTTCTGCTCGCTCCTTATTGCCCGACTGTTTATTGTTGGACATACAGTTTATTCTTGCGACTTTAAAGTAGTCCTTAATGAGCCAGCTCCGCTCGAGATGAACGGTTTTTGTTCCACAAATCACCTACCATTTCATTAAACTGGACGGATTATATGTAAAGTAATGTATACATTACAGGTCCTTTTAGAAAAAATATTATATAGTTGCCCAGGAATCAACAAAGTATACCTTTTAGTACGAGAAAATCAAGAAAGAAATGCACAGCAAAGAATTCATAAGATTCTGGAACAACCGGTAAATATAGTATATAAATTATATTTTTTATGCCATCGTGGTGCAGTAGGTGTTCAATCCTTACTCGAGAATAAATGATTTTCTTTTCCAATATATTATGAGTATGACAATGTATTAAATCGAAAAAAAAAATGTAATAGGTATACACATTACATAAGTTCTAGGTATAGCAATTCAAAGCTTACACAATTTTTTTTATATTTTCAATTAATGACACTAATTAATAACAAAAATATTAATTTATTATTAATTTTTGTACTGTGAACTTAATTATATTATTATTGCTGTGGCGTCAGGCGCTACTCTAAAAAGATGTTTTTTTTTTTAGCTGTTCAGTAGATTGAAAAATGATTACCCACACGCCATACACAAAATTGTACCTATCGCGGGAGATATTTCTAAATCACAATTGGGAATTAAAAACGAAGATCTTCATATGTTACAAGATAAGGTAAGCTTATGGCAACTTAAATAAGGATAATGTAAAATAAACTTATTGTTACAATACAGTTCTAACTTCAATTTCGTTGCTAAAATTAAATAAATTAAATTTTGAACGTACTTTCATAGAATCTATCCAAGGGATTGACCAATTACAGCGAGTCAGGATGGTTTAACTGTAAAAGCTATGGTTGTGGGCTCGATCTCCACTCGATACAATTATAATTATTATTTAATTACTTTGATAAGAAAAAGCGCTGCGTTGAGTTCCGCAACACGCCTCTGCCTCTGCCTACCTAAAAATGTTAAACAATTTTACAGGTCTCCATAGTCTTTCATTCTGCTGCAACTGTTAAATTTGACGAGCCTCTAGATGTTGCTACGAATATTAACATTAATGGTACACAACGTGTTCTCAATCTTTGTCATAGCATGAAAAATATAAAGGTATTTTTTATTTCCTTGTACATCTCTACTATATTACGTATATTTAAAAAAACTGTTCAATAAAACTATTACTCTCTGCATGTCCACTGTGAGTATTTTACGAACAAAATTGCTAAATGATTTGGATAAAGCTTTAATTTTTTTTTACTTTACTTAATTAAATAATATGCTTTTGAAAATATTTTATTTATTATAATAACATTTTAAAATTATAAAAAATATTTAATAAATAGCATTCTCTCTGCCATATGATAATTCTTAGTAATTATCTCTGGGTAGTGGAAATTTAAAAAAAAATCCTTACAGAGATGCTAACAACATAAATAAGTTGTAACAAGCGTCTAAAAATTTTGCTTAGCGGTCAGAGAGTCTGGTCGGTTTCCAGGAGGCGCGGGTTCGAGTCCCGTTACCTTCAAATTTTATACGTTTTCTAAATAAGTATTAATATAAGAGTTTCTCTTGTTAAAGTGTAGCTTAAAAAAATTTCAGGCGTTAGTTCATGTATCAACAGCATATGTTAATAAAAATAGTGATGTGCTCGAAGAAAAGTTGTATGAACCACCTGTTTCTGTTACGAAGCTTCAAGAAATTATTAAAACTGGAGTATCTGAATATAAACTTCAAAAACTACTTGGTTAGTAATGTCAAACATTAATAATAACATTTAAAAGCTAAATAAATAAATCTATCTATACTCTTGATTGATCTAAACTTCGGCAAATAGCCACTACGGCTTCAAATACACTGATCCACTAGGAATAAATCAATCATACTTTTCCCTTCCGTTCCCTCCCATGTATACATGTAAATTTGTTTGTGGTAAAACATCGTGTTTGCCGCAAACAAATTCCTTTCCTTGCAAATTTCCAATATAAGCTTTCAAACCTTATTTATTCTCCTGTCACCAACCTGACCTAGCACTCCCTCGTAACCGCTTCGCGCCGACCAACCCGTTCAAATCACCACATATTATTAATTTTTCATTTCCTCTAGCACTACCTAGAACGTCCCTGACACTCTCCCAAACTCCTCGAATTCGCCTAATGGAGCTGAGGATATTGGCGCATGCGCCGCTAACAAGAATACTCTTGTTATCCCCAGCTTGAAGTGAATCCAAAGCATCGCCTTATATTCAAACGTTGTACTAACCAATCGAGAGGACAATAACACACCTACACCTTTACAGCCGCGCTCGCTCTCTGGTACGCCGGCCCAGAAAGCGACCCGACTGCCCGGTAGATCGATAGTGTTATTGCCCTTGCGCTTGGTCTCAGTCACACAGACGACATCCAAATCTCTATCATCCATCACATCTAATAATTCATTCATCTTTTCTTCCATCCCTCTTACATTCCACGTAGCTATTTGTAGCTCCGTTCTCCACCTCCCGCCGATCCGGACATGACGTGTTGGGTGGCGGTCCCCAACGTCGCATTCGCGGCCACTTGACACATCAGCGGGGACGCACTGGTGCGCGTCGTCTTGGGGGGGCGCCCTATCAGTGCGCTCTTGCGAGTTGCACGTGGCGGATGGAACGTTGCAGCGCTCGTAAGTAGTGGCAGAAGTCGCTGCGGGCAAGCCTTCCATCTTGGACCCCCAAAAAAGTTATCCTAATTGTACTTTTATTGATCACTCACCTCACGCCTCGCGAGCTATAAATGTTTGTTTATAATTCGCATTTAGTTTAGTGTTGATAATTTAAGAAATTAATATTTATACCCTCATTTTCTGAAGTTAAAAAGTGTCATACATTGGCACTTGTAGGTCACTGGTCTCGTTATTATATTTATAGTTGTTATTGTTATCCCAGATGGTAGACCAAATACGTATACATTCACCAAAGCTGTAGCAGAAAGTGTAGTGGCAGAACAACATGGCAATATATCTACGGCTATCATCAGACCATCAGCAAGTAATTTTGTTTTCTATAACTATGTTTTAGTTGAGCTAGACTAGTGCTTATATGCTTTTGATCGAGGTATAAAAATTACTAATAATAAATTATATTATGATAATTTTATAATAATATTTGAGGCCGGTCGTGGCGCAGCGGCACGAGGTGTGACTGCAAAACCCACTGGTTGTGGGTTCGATCCCCACTCGAGGAGATGAAATATTTACTTAAATTTATATTTCCATTTCTTCGCTCTGGTGTCGAGGTTAAGCGCGGCGTTGGGTTCTGCCACTCAATACGCAATGCCTCCAGAATTCAGCAGAAAGTGGGGAACGGAGTGTCTTAACACTAGGTTCCCTCTGCCTACCCTGCTGTGTGCGGGATACAGCATAAAGCTAATTTTTATTTTTTTTATAATAATATTTTTTTACTATCTATTTTAATAGCATTTTATACAATCTGTTTGCATGATAATTTTATACAATTTGTTATTGCATAAAATTATGATAATCGTTAAATTAATCACAACTTGCTTTTGACAGTAACATGCAGTAAATCAGAACCCATTGCTGGCTGGTTGGATAATTGGTTTGCTTTAAATGCCTTCTTGATGATGATAGGCAATGGATGGATTAGATGTCTTCTTACGAGGCCTGAAAACGTGTACGATCTCATACCTGTAGACTATGTGGCTAATCTAATGATTGTGGCTGCTGTTAGATGTTATGGGTAATGTTTTATTGTATATAAAGTACTTCGTTTTCGATTTGTTCTTAGCTTCACGCTATATCCCGTACCATGTTAGCTAGGTAGATAAAGGGAACTTTGTGTTAAGAAACTCTGTTCCTATTAAGACACTTCCGTTTCGCACTTTCCGCCAAAATCTGGAGGTATTCCAGGTTAATTTGCGGAATTATATATACAAATAAGTAAGCGCGGCGTTATAATATTACGGTATTTGTCTTAGTTAGCCTTAATTAACGAAATAACAATAATAAAGAACGCCATCGAAAATGCAAAAATAGATAATTATATGTCAGTACATTGTGTGACTAAAATATTCAATTTTATGAGTTCTAAAAGAAAGTCCGTGTCGTCATATAGGTCTATATATCTATCTATCTTTTATAAATAAGTCACAATAAGGCATTTTATGAAAAAAAATATAGAAAATTGTAATCTTTCGTCGATTTTTATTTCACATGTACATATAATGAAACTTACGAGTGAAAGTCATTTCATCATCAAGGAAATTTAATAAAGATAATCTTTGGCTTTTATAATATGTAATTTGGATGTATACTTTTCGAGACAATGTAAAATAAAAATAATTCAGCACTCGAGTCCATCGGGGGGCGCTCTTGCCGGCGATGACATCCTATCATACAGCCAAGTAGTATTCATGAAGGCATGTATCTATTTGGTGGCAAATGCAGCATAATCAATTTATAATAGACCGTATGCGGGTGAAGCCGGGATTAGGCGGCTAGTATTATATATTTCATTTTTTCGAGTGGCATTGAACTCACGATCTGTCGTGTTTACAGACAATTTTTCTTTTTTTTTGTTTTAGAAATTTCAAGTTAGACGGCGGCATGCAACGCCTATTTTTAGAAAAAAAAATACCTTTTTTAGAAAACCTATAAAAATTTAAGCAAAAAAAAGTATGTTTTCGCTTGATGAGAACGTATGGCTTAGTGGTCAGAGCGCCTGGTCGGTTTCCAGGAGGCGCGGGTTCAAGTCCTGCTACGTTCAAATTTTTACACGTTTTCTAAATAAGTTTTTTTTTTTTTTCTAAGTGTGGAATAAAACTTTAAAAATGTAAAAAATATATTTTTTGTTATTTTTTCTTATTTACCCCTTTAAAGCAGATAATACCAACCGTCGGCTTAAAGAGTCTAAACCTGCTAATAGCAAAGCAATTGAGCATATTATCAGGATATACAAATAATGTTTTTAAAAAATCTATGAGTACATGTAGTATACACTGAAGGTTTACAATCTACAGTTTAGAAAATTGATACTTATGTAAAAACTCTATTAACAAGTCCATTTTGAAAATTATCGATTTTATTGTATTTTCTTCTGTATATATTTTCTTCAAAATGCTTTTATATAATACAATTATTTTATGGTTTAGGTAAAAATTAAGTTTTCTTGGTTTTCAGTAAAAACGGCATAGAAGTGTTCAATTGTACCAGTAGTAAAGAGAATCCCTTGACCTCTCAAGTTTTCATCAACTCCATTATTCAACATAGTAGGAAATGCAAAAATTGTAAGAAACAAACTATTTATAAATTAATTCCAACCCTTTTTGACTAAAGTATTAGAATTCACGTCTTTTCTATAACACTAAGTACTCTAGCTATGCTTTATATTACTTTCCTTTTCACATTAAATAAATAAATAAATCTATTTTTAAGAAGACCTAATTTTAAAAAAGTACATACATATATTTTTCAGATGACTTCCCACCACATGTGTACGTAACTAACTCTAGAATGATATTGAACTTGGCAACGTTCATGTTAGAAATATTACCAGGGACTGTAGCTGATTTATATTTCACAGTGAAAGGAGAAAAACCTCGGTATGTATTCACACTATTTCCCACAGAGCAGGGTATGTAGAGCAAACTGAGTGTCAAGACTCTCCGTTTCTCACTTTCTGCTACACATTGCGTGTTGAGTTGCGCAACGCAACGCCGCTTTATGTCTACCAGAGCGGGAAAATGAATTTAATTTATTCTTCTTTATTTGTTTATATACAATATTCAATTTTTAAATATATATTATAAAAAATACATTTAAAAATATATGAAAATACTCTTCCGACGGCGGGACGAGGCCATCTAAAGAGGCTAGCTCCAGAGTGAGAAACTTCATCACAATGTGCACCGCATGCGCATGCGTTTTTAGTAATATCGCCTTCTGCGTCCACTGTAACAGATAAGCGATAACCTCTTAAGACTTTTGGTCGAGGTCTTTTGCTATTAAAGCATTAACTGACACCACATGAAATCTCATGAGTTAAATCCAAATATTTACATAACTTTTATTTAACTGCCTTCAAAATTTCTCATCATGTGGTCTGGGCTCATCACTCGGGCACTACGTAAGGTTTTTTAGCAACAATATAGCTTTGAGATATAACTGACCAATTGCAGTAGAGAAAAACACTGCTATTTTTAAGAATAGACATGGGATTGTACCTATATATATAGTATGGTACCTCCAAGACCACAAGGCGATACTGGTGTACTATCTTGGCTTCTTGATTATGGATAGATATGACTATAATAATGAGAGCGCTCTATTACATACATTACTAGAAGACCAATCCTAAGTGTCTCTTGTAGAAAAAATTAAGTAGAGAGAGAGAGAGAGAGAGCGAGATTTGTCACTTGGTATTTTTGTATAATATTTTAAAAACAATTTGAAAGACTTTTACAATACATAGATAAATAATGATACTAGTACATCTATATATATAAAAGGACTTGTGCTGACTGACTGAGGTAAGACGCACGCAGAGCCGTAACCGCTGATGGTAGAAACGTGAAATTTGGGCAGATGTTTATTTTCATATTCTGGACATCCACTAAGAAGGGAATTTGAAAAATTGTAACCCTAAAGGGATGAATTAGGGGTTGAGAGTTTGTATGGAAAAAAATTTAAATCTCTACCGATTTATATAAAATTTGAAATACAGACTCTTAAAAATATTTCATTAAACACGTGTTTCATGGTTTTTAAGAATTCACCCCCTAAGGGTTCAAATAAGGGGTTGAAAGTTTATATGGAAAAATCTTTAAATTGCCACCGATTTTTATAAAAATTTAAATTCAGACTGTTAAAAATATTTTATTGAACACATGTTTCGTGGTTTTTTTTAGAATTCACTCCTAATAAGCGGGCGAAGCCGCGCCCGCCCTCTAGTAGGTAATATAGACAGATACATTTATTCAGTATATAAATAAATATTTGTCTATATTCGATTCGAGTTCTGATCAACTCGAGGAATCATAGTTTAGTTCCGCCTCTTATTTATTAAATCTGTTTCTTTAACTTTCCTGATGTAAGGACAACTTATGCTGTATAATTAATTGTAACATACTATGTACAATTAAATATTTTCCTATATTTTTCCAGATGTAAAAAAATACAGGAAAAAACTAATCTAGTCCGAGGTTTCTTGGAATACTTCTATAAGTGCAATTGGAGTATACCTGCGATAAGAACAGTGACTTTAGCAAAAAGCTTATCTTCAAATGATAGAGAAACGTTTCCTTTCGATCCGAGAAGTGTTAATTGGGAGGAATATATGCCGATATATTGTGAAGGTGTTAGAAAATATTTATCTAAGAAATAGTCTAGGCTCAATATAATATTTTAAACTGAGAGTTTGTTTGTTTATTTGTTTGGTTGAACGCACTAATCTCAGTAACTACTGATTCGAGTTTAAAAATTGTGTTGGATTTATTTATCAAAAAGGACTACAATTTGTCTTAGTACAGTAAAATCTACTTTGAATATATAATGATAATTGTAAAATATAACATAGTCTCTATATTAAGTATGTACTTATTTAATCAATGTATTTTCGCATAAATATTTTTTTTGTTATTATATTAGAATAGTCGAATTCGCAACATAAGATCACTTTTATTTATTCATATCTTTTTAGCCGTGTGATCCCGGCATAGAATAGGATCACCCTGGTACTGGTGGTGTCGTAAGAGGCGACTAAAGTACGTGTGGTAGAGTCACGTCGCCAGCAATGGCAACACGCATGGGCAGACTCGACCGGATCAATACCACCCCCGGCATTTAAAACCGGCGTTAAGTAGTGGCTTTATGCCACTGCGTTTCGCATCAGGTAATGCCGGGCTCCGGAGCCCGACCCCCACCCCTACCTGGAATATGACCAGCTCCTCCGGTGCCGGAGAATCCCTCCCTGTGTCTCAAAACTCAGGCCGCCCTTCGAATTCTGGGGAGGGCACAGTACCGCGCAATAGACAGGGCAAACGAGACGTACGCTCCACGGCAACCCCTTCCACGCTTAACGTGGACTTTTGCAATATCAGGGGTCTTCATTCCAACCTGAATGCCGTCCACCACCATCTCGAGACGGCTCGGCCGGCCTTGTTATTCCTGACGGAGACTCAAATTGCCCGACCGAGCGACACAGCCTATCTCCAATACGCCGGCTACAAAATAGAACATAATTTTATGCTTCATGCCGGGGTCGCTGTGTACGTAAGGGAGGACCTAAGTTTCCGTCGTCTTGCCCATTTTGAAGGTCGGGACCTGTCTACCATCTGGCTCCTTGTTGTCTCGGACGATCGTGCCCGAGTCTACGCATGCCTTTACAGGTCCCACAGTGGTAATGCAGAAACAATCGGCTCATGGAGCACATTCAATTGGCTATCGACGATATGCTCTCACAGATCCCCTCCGCTGAAGTCGTGATACTTGGCGATTTTAATGCGCACAATGCCAGCTGGCTTGGATCACGCACCACTGACCACGCGGGGAGGGCTGCATTTGACCTTGCTATGGCGAACGGATTGTCCCAATTGGTTGAGTCGCCTACGCGACTCCCGGACGTGGACAACCACAATGCCTCTTTATTGAATCTTCTGCTGACTTCACATCCGGAACAGTACCAGGTTGTCGTCGATGCCCCTTTGGGGTCTTCTGACCACTGCCTGGTACGGAGGATTGGGATGGGATGCGTACATTTTACTCATCTTATCCCTGGGGGCCGGTTTGCTTCTCTTCGGATGATCCTAGTACCTGTGCCGCTGCTGTTGCCGACGTGGTTCTACAGGGCATGGAACTTTATATTCCTAGCACTGTAGTGCCAAAGTCTTGGTTTGATACGTCTTGCAAGCTTCCTGCCTCTAGCAAACGCGAGGCATGTGTACGGCAGGCTGTGGCACTGGTTACTAAGGATCCGGAGGTGAAAACCTCAAAAATGAAGTATAACCGAGCCTCTAGGTTCTTTAAGCGGCAAATTGCCAGAGCAAGGTCCGAGCATATCGCCAAAATTGGCGAGAAGCTCGAGAGCTACCCGTCCGGAACTCATCAGTTCTGGGCGCTCTCAAAGGCGGCACTTGGCAACTTTAGCCAGCCTTCGCTTCCGCCGTTACGCACGGAAAATGACATCTTGGTCCACACGGCAAAAGAGAAAGCCGATCTCCTGGGCGCTCTCTTTGCATCAAACTCGACTTTGGATGACCAAGGAACAACGCCGCCGACCATCCCGCGGTGCCAGAGCTCAATGCCTGAGGTTAAGTTTAACCAAAAAGCTGTTAGGCGAGCTCTGTCCTCCTGTGCTCCTGAGCTGACACCGGAGCTAACGCGTTTGTTTCGGCACTCTTACTCAGTCGGCGTTGTCCCAGATTCATGGAAGAGCGCTCTTATCCACCCGATCCCAAAGAAAGGCGATGGTTCCGATCCATCTAACTACAAGCCTATTGCTATCACCTCCCTGCTCTCAAAAGTCATGGAGAGCATCATCAATAGCCAGCTCTTGGTTTATCTAGAGGATCACCGATTGATCACTGATTGATGATGACCGACAATATGGCTTCCGCCATGGTCGCTCAACCGGTGATCTTCTAGTTTACCTTACCCATCGCTGGCTGCGGCTATTGAAAGCAAGGGAGAGGGCCTGGCAGTTAGTTTGGACATGGCGAAGGACTTTGATCGAGTGTGGCATGAGGCGCTCCTGGCTAAACTTCCGTCCTATGGGCTTCCCGAGAATTTATACAAGTGGATCGCCAGCTTTCTCACTGGGCGCAGCATCAAGGTCGCTGTCGACAGTTTTTGCTCTAAACATACGCCCGTGAACGCTGGCGTTCCCCGAGGCTGCGTGATGTCCCCTACGCTGTTTCTTCTGCACTCAATGTTTCGAGTGACTGCCAGTATCGCGATCATTTGGAAAGCAAGGCCAAGTTGGCCTCGAAGAAACTGGGGGTCATCAACAGAGCGAGACGGTACTTCACGCCAAAACACCGTTTGGCCCTATATAGGGCCCAGGTTCGGCCTCATATGGAATACTGTTCTCATCTCTGGGCTGGTGCACCCCAGTATCAGCTTGAACCATTTGATCGCATACAACGTAGAGCCATTCGAATCATTGGGGACCCAATAATCTGTGAAAGGCTTGATACTTTGGCTTTGCGTAGAGACATTTCTTCGCTGTGCGTTCTCTATCGCATTTATCATGGGGAGTGTTCTGAAGAACTGTTTGACCTGTTACCTGCCGCCGAATTTTCTAACCGCACAGTACGACATAAGCTGAAATATCATCCACAACACCTGGATACGTGGCACTCCACTACTGTGCGGTTTCGTAGGAACTTCCTTCCACGCACCACGGAACTGTGGAATGGCCTACCCGCGGCAGTGTTTCCAGGTCTATATGACATGGGTATCTTCAAAAAGCGCGTCTATCTCCACCTTAAAGGCCGGCAACGCACCTGTAGCTCCTCTGGTGTTGCACGGGGCCGTGGGCGGCGGTAATCACTTACCATCAGGTGACCCGAACGCTCGTTTGCCTTGTGCTTTTCCATAAAAAAAAATCTTTTGAATACACTATCTCTTCTCTTCTCTATATATAATAAAAGGATAGAAAAGTCAATTCTGTACGTGAAAGATATAAAAAAAAAATTAGGTGGGTTAATATGTCGATTATAGAACCTAAAAAACCACTCAGCAGAATTCTTGTCTGTCTGTCTGTTTATTTGTTCGTCAATCACGCAAAAACTACTGTACAGAAATTAATGAATTTTTGCATGGTATTAGCCTAGGGTCTCAAGATACATTTTTTTTGGGTTTCATTTCGAATTTCATTATAGTTTTATTTAAAAAAATAAAAACTGAAAAATGTTAATTACTTAAAATACCGATAACTACTGTATGGAATTAAATTAATTTTAGCATGGTAATAGTTCAAAGCCTAATGCAACTTATAGAATAGTTTTTATCATAGAGTACAAAGAAATTTTACCAGAAAAAGTAACATAATTATATTTTTTAATAAAAAAATCGACTTTTTCAATTTCAATCGGATTTCATACTCTGAACTTAACTAAACTACCCTTTTTATGTACTCTTTCTAATAAAAAAAGAATCATTAAAATCGGTTGAGTTGATATTGAGTTATTCGTCCATTTATCGCGCACATACTTAATGTAAATTTGAGATTTATATGTTTTTCTCATAGATACCAGTGTCGGAAATGAACTAAATTAAAATAGTACTACACTGGACGCACTAGCTTCCAAATAAAAAAAGAATCATCAAAATCGGTTCACACAGTCAAAAGTTCTGAGGTAACAAGGATAAAAAATACAGTCGAATTGATGACCTCCTCTTTTAAGAAGTCGGTTAATAGAAATTTTACATAATTAAATTACGATTATTGTATTTAACCTCAATTTAAAAGAAGAAAGTAAATTGAGGCTGTTCGTGGCACAGGGGCAGAAAGTGTAAACTGGTTGTGGGTTCTATTCCCACTTGAGGAAATTAAATATTTATTTAACTTTATATTTCCATTTCATTGCCCTGGTGTCGAGGCAAAGTGCGGCGTTGAGTTTCACTACTCAGCACGCAATGCCTACAGAATTCCGCGGAAAGTAGGGAACAGAGTGTCTTAACACTAGGTTCCCTCTGTCTACCCTGCTGTGTGCGAAATACAGCGTGAAGCTGAAAAAAGCTAGCTTAATAGTTGTAATTATAACGTCTAAAAGAACGAAAAATGAGTCATTTGAGCGTAACAAGAAAAAAAAACACTGTCTTTGGAGTGAAAACTAAATATAATTAAAGATTTTGAATTAAAAATGAAAATTTGCGAATTGGAAAAGAAGAAAAAATTAACTCGACAGGCAACATTGTTAGAATATATGAAGCCTTCCAGCTCAAATTAACTCCGGTTTAGGTTACTTTATTCATAACAATGTATTTTTTTTTATTATCCTACACTTCATTAAACATTTTTCTTCTAAATTTTTTTTTTTTTTAAACTCTGGTCCTGAATAAAGAAACTTTATATGCAAAGTTGAACATCGACTTACGCGAATTCGACTTACACGGAAATCGCTCGGTCCCACCTACCGCGTAAGTCCGGGATATTACTGTATATGTATTTGGAAAGTAAATTCTGATTGTGAGTTCATAGTTTATAAAACTTTATATTGTGTTTAGATGACGCGCTGATGTCAATACATTTTAATCATTGGCGTTATATATATATACAGGGTGGAAGAGGCAGCGCTCCATTTACGGAAACAGCGTATAGGGTATAATATTTCAGACCCATACCTAAAAAAATTAATCAAGATGCATCAATAGTTTGGACGTAGGATTTTTTTTGCATTTCACGATTTTTATCCACACCTGTATTTCGTGTGACGCGATTACGTATAGATTCCAATAACATAAACACTTACTACTACAAAAATACTACTAAAGGTTAAACAACTTTAAACTTTATCGCTAATACCTACGACTCGATTTCGGAATGAGCCGTGTGCGGCGGTGTTCCTTTGATAGGTTTATGTGTGCGTGCGTCGTCCTTACAAATGGCGTTTTATTTTAAAATGACAATTTTATTATTTATTTTGTTTGAAAAAATAACTTCTTCATTTTTGGAATTTTTTTTCTAATTTATATTAGGCTTTTATAGAGTAGTTAAAACTGTGGTTTCATTTAATGTGGTGCTTACAGTTCCACCTTGTATATATAAAGTTGCATTCATTTACAGTAGATATATTTCTCAAGAGAACTTTCTCAAGACTTTATAAAGTTATATAAAAAATACATTAAATAATCATGTTAAGGAAGTATCAAATATATTAATGTCATCTGTTAAAATAACGTGAAAACAAATGAATTGTATGTAAATTTATTAATACGTTTCAAGTATGAAAAAAAAATGCAATATAATTGCGTTTCTTCTCCTTTTTTTTCAATATTTTATTTTTCTATTATTTATATCAATATATCAGGGACGTAAATGCGGGAACAGAGCCATGCCATCTTAGTACAAAGTAACCTCTATAAAATGTATTTACGTGTTATAGTTAAAGAATAAAAAGAATGTGTGATTCCTCTATAGAATATATTATTCTACATTATATCATAATAACAGGTTTAAACAGTGCATATGAAGGTATCCTCCTGTTGTATAACTATTTTCAATTACTATCAACACTACAATGTCAATACTATTTGGTATTATAGTGTAATTTTGAACATTTTTAATATTTTCCCGTCATTATAATGAAAAACATAGACTATTTTTAATTTGAAAAAATAATTTATTAACTAAAAGAATATTGGTAGTTTTTCAAAAGGTATAAGAATTAAAAATTGCTTAAAATATGCTTCCTTTGCAAGTGTTGTAATAACTATTGGTATTAATTAACCAAAAAAATACTATAAATATTAAATATGCTCAATTATACAAAGTTTTTTTTGTCAGCACCACTAAATAAAACCACAATTTTAACTACTCTATAAAAAACCCAATAATAAAAAAGAATAGAATAGAATAGAATAGAATAAACTTTATTGCACACATAAAACAAATAAGTATATAAAATGAACAACATAAATAAAATTAAAATAAAACACGTATGCAAAGGCGGTCTTATTGCTTTAAGCAATCTCTACCAGACAACCTTTATAACATTACAGATAAGTTGTAATGAGGAAAAGGGGGACAACGTCTCGGTGCAAATTTTTAATCAACTTAGATAGGTATATAATAATATAAATCAATAATATAGAATAAACTTACATAAATTAATTTATATACTATACACATACATACATACATCAAAAAACAATATATACTTACACATATATACATACATATACATAAATACTTAAACGTATGTAGAAATATATACATAATATTAAATAGATAAGGATAAAATACTATTCTAACTTAAATAAATATTCTTTTAAACGTTTTTTAAAAGTGTAAAGGGATTTGG
>JAATLQ010032119.1:0-13103 GCA_013421005.1 Heliconius erato x Heliconius himera | reverse complement strand
GTATCATCAATCTCTACATCATATAAGCCTTCGTCATCATTCTGTGTCAATATTTTTTGATCTTCGTCGAGCAGTAAATTGTCGTCATAGTAATTATTAAATCTCATTAAAATATTTCGAATTTTATCTTCCTTGAGTTCAAAAATTCCATGTTGCTTTCAAAATATAATATAAAAAAATTAAAATAAATAATTGAGGATAATAATGAAATGTTTTTGCAACAAAATTTATGTGCAAAATAGCTCCTTCATAGACCATAGGGACAATGTTGTCCCTTTTGGTTTACGACGACTTGTACAAGTAAAAAGAATAAAAAACTGTATTTTAAGTGTACAAATTTAATAAATACTTACCACTGAATCGATATTTTAGGAATAAAACCTTAACCGTCACTTTTACTCCTTGAATTCCTTTTCTAAAGTATTGGAATTCCGCGCGGAGCAAACGGCCACTTTTCAATGATTATAAATTAAAGTATGATGATTCGATAGCTAACTAAATATAATCAAATAATAAAATGGCACTTCTAGAAACTAATTGACAAAAAAAAACGCATATCTGTTTCTTTTTTCCTAACTACCTTCAATTTTATCATCTGGGACAAATGTGTCCCCGTAGTCGTGAAAGGGTTAACATTAAAAGTCCTACTATGTAGGATGCTGCTACATGTAGGACACAGTGTATAAAATATGAACTACGCGTTAAGTGTAATTGAAAAGAAGTGTCGGTAGCGCAACTTGGTGTAAGAATGATAGTCCAATAACAAAGTTGTATCGAGTTTAATGTGAGTTACGTTTCTTAGTAACTGTAACAGTTTCACTCATAAATATATAAAGTAAGTTATTGTCTGTGTATCACTCGCTCACGTCTGCGTTTCTTTTCACAGGGCGTTTTGTTAGTACATATCGCATAAATTACTGTTCTTCTTAAGTATTCTTTCTTTCTAGAGCCTTTTTTTTCAGAACATAATTTTCTTAACATAATATGCAAAAAGAAGTACTTAACTATTTTGAAAAATGTTTTTTGCCTACTTAGGTTTTCGTTTTGCAATACATTGTTTAGACTTTACCGGATATAATATAAAGAGATATAAGTTTTACTGCGCAAAAATACAGACAATAAAAGACATAATATAATAACATCCTCGTCGTTAGTACCACATTTTCTATTAAAACGCGATAAAAAAAAACAGGTAGTCAAGGAGCTTTCGCTTTAAAGCTCTGAGCGAGTCGCTCTGATTCCTATCAAGTCGACATTATCACTGGGCTCGATGACACCTGTAAGCGAGGATTTGAAGACGACGAAATCCGATAAGCTCCTCGTCCACGGACCAGGGAGCTCCGCCGTTAAAACTATTAACTGTTATTCGACAATGTGTGAATTTTATAACGTTTTAGACGTTTTTAATACAGATTTTATTGTAAATATTAAACACAGTCTACAGATAGAAGACAGTTTAAAATAGAATGAGAATAGATGATCTTGTAATGGAGGAATTCTTCACCGCTTCCTTTCAACGGCTCTACGTAATTTTAATTATACTGTAAGAGCATCATCTTTCCTATATAAAAGAAATAGAAATCGAAACTAACCAATATGAAAATGGATAAAACCTTAGAATAAAACTTTAGAATGTCGGTATTCGAACCCGTGCCTCTTGGAAACCGGGCCAGGGTTCTGATCACTACGTCATAATATTTTCCTATAAGCTATCAAAATTTTCAAATCCTTGTAACACCTTATATATGTTTTATAATGTCAATAGATAGATCAGTACAAACTTTCGCTATACAAATCACAGGTGCGAGTGTCGCTAAGTTTATTTTTTGTAAATATTTAACTATCCTTTAGTGTTAGTCCTTTAGTTTACTAAAAATATTAAAAATAGAAACATGGTAATTTAAACTTTCAGTAAACGTTTCAGTATCAGTTTAAAGAATAAAGAACTGATTTCCATATTATTTGTACATTTTCAGAATACTCAATTTTCGTGGTTATTTTCAATGAAATCTGATAAAATTCGTGAATAATCCATTCGTTTGCTTCGTGATTGCCGGATTAGCAGATTTAACGATTTAATTGTTTTCGTTACATTTATATTATCTGCGCATTGCTCGTACCAGTAACGGAACGGTCAGATGCAGTGCGTATTACTGCGGCGGTCGTAGGTTCGATTTCCACTAGGGGGAATGAATACTTTTCATTTTGTCGGTCTGGTACAAAGACAAAGTGTGGCATTGAGTTCCGCTACTTTGCTTTCCGACAATTGTCTCGACATTGTATGGAAGGTGGAGAACGGAGAGTATTAACTCTTTTATTTTGTTTATCTTGCCGATAACAGTATTTTTCACAAAATTTCTTCATTTATTCAAAACACGATTAAGTTAATTTATTTTGTTCGTACGTGAATAGCTGTATTATAGAACAGTACATTTAGGGAGGAAGAGAGGCAGACGCAGGGATACAAGGTGTGCGACTGTAAGTGCATCGTCGTTGTCGTCGTGGTGCGAGTGAGGCGTTGACGCGATGAGTGTAGGTTGATATTATACATAAAGTTAATATGTGGCATAGCGTAATATGTGGCAAATGTAAACGCGACAGTTGTGTTTTCGATTCCCAATTGGCGGAACGAATTATGGTAACAATACACTCAATGCGTAGGCTTCCAAAATCCAGCAGAAAGTGGGGAACAGAAATGTTTTAATACCTAATACTGGGTATTACCCTGCTATGTGAGATACAGTGTAAATTTTTTTAAAATAAAAAAGAACAGAAAAAAACAGCAGTTCTTAAGATGAATTGGAAAGCGTTCAACTAAGCAAACTTTTCCGCTTTATAATATTATAAAATCTGTAACTTCCTCATAATATAATAATCTCTTAGATTCAAAGCGATCTATCCACGTTCACATATCTGATAGATGCATCTACAATGTAATCAGCTCGAGATATAAAACCGAGTGTACCGACACGTGTCACGTGGTTAGTGTCAGTCGCTGACTTGGGAGAAATTGAATTTTATATGTAAATTATTTATATTATTGAAATTGTCTTTGAAAATAAAATATTTTTATTTCCTCGTTAAGTTCCGCCAGGCAATACGAAACGTCTAGAAAATTGGGCAAGACGTGGTGAAAGGAATGACTTAATAATAAGTTATCTCTGCCGAAACTGATATGTGCAAGATACAGCGTGAAGCTTAAATAAATAATTTGAGTTTTAGTTTTCATAAAGACTCCGACCATATTACTCAACTTATAACACAGTTACTTGTGCGAGAGGTCCTTCAGCTCGGCTATGAAGATATTGATTTAAGTATTAACTGTCTTAATTAGCAGTGGGCGAGGGAGTTCAGAGTCAACTAACGTGGCGAGTTACTTTATCATTGTTGGTGTATGTATGTATATATAGCGTAACCTGACGCTATATCCCCCATTAGATAGCAGGGTAGTCAAAGGGAACCTAGTGTAACATTCTGTAGTGTTGATGATGGAAGAATAAAAGTCTACTCACGTTTATCACTGAGTTTAATCAACACCACTTTAAATGTACATACATACAGTGATAGCACAAATGGTAAAATCACAATTAAACACGGTACAGTATATAAGAAAGTCAACCACAAACATATATATATATAACAGAACACGAAAGATACGAATTTAGAATAAAATACTATATAAAACA
Organism: Heliconius erato x Heliconius himera; assembly: GCA_013421005.1. Lineage (NCBI taxonomy): Eukaryota > Metazoa > Arthropoda > Insecta > Lepidoptera > Nymphalidae > Heliconius > Heliconius erato x Heliconius himera. The sequence goes on along the minus strand of JAATLQ010032119.1, from coordinate 9,417 downwards.
AAATAACGTATGGAAGGCACATCGAGTGGCAAGCAACGACTGTGATTATTAAATATGCCGTCGACAAGAGGGTAGGCGCAAATATTACGGCACCTTACCGGTTCAGTCGACGGCAGTGAGCGCTTTGATATAAATGAACTAAATACGAATACTTATTACAAAATATATAAATTCTATTAAATGTATGTATGTATATAAATGATAAATAAATAAATTACAATATTGAAATACATAAAAGACACATATTAAATAAACTATAAATATAAATAATAGTTCCCTACAACTCCTTTCCCCACTCACCGCCTTGTTTCCGAGAAATTGCGTGTTAAGTGAAATATTATTAAGAATGAATGAAGTGATTAGGTGAGTTTGTTTGCTTCATCTCATGAACTCGATTTGACAAATATTTTTTATGTATTTATCAAGGAAAGCTATAGGTCGTTTTTATATATAAAAACTACACACTAGACGCTTGGTCCGTACCTTTTTTCAAGTTTTTCAAAGTTATCAGCTATAAATGGCTTTGAAGACTATAAAGTGGAGAACGAAGTGTCTTAGCACTAGGTGTCCTGTGGCTACTCTGCGAGAAAAGTGAAGTTGTCGTTTTTTTCATTACAATAACAGTATTCCCGCTTACAGTAATATAGTTAAATAAGGAAGAGGGGTGAATGAAATCTCTGGCGATTGACTCAAATACGGAACGACAGATTACGACAGGCTTTGATTCCCCTATGTGGATCATCAGCTATATGTACAACTGCTAAATCGTAATCGTAAAAACATATAAAAACAAAAGAACAAAAATAGTATACATAACCATACTATTAATTACCAAACGATTTTCGCTAAATACAGTTATGTATGGTATTAAACAAATAATCATATAATTCAGGCGTGCGAAGCCGCGAGCTAACCGCTCGTATGTACATATATATAAATGTTCTATAAAATACGTGATATACGTAAAATAAATATTTATAAAAGCCGCAAAACCGTTTGTAGGTAGCATTTAGTTTAATATACGATTGCCCTCGCTCGATTAAATTTTCCACTTCCGTTTGGATTTGATGTCGTAACACTGACACTTAGATAGAACATAAATTGTGAATTTCAATTGTATCTATGATAAATATATATTTTAAACTAGTTAGTTATCCGCTCGTGAGTTTTCCCATGTGTTACTATTTTCAAAAGAAGGTAATTCATAATTTTAATTTTTTTTTGCACAAAATACTTTATCAAATATAGTATAATATCCCTTTCCTCACGGTCCCGCACAAGCGTGAAAAATTATCTAAAAAATCTCTTTTTAGGAATTTGCTTGGTTCTGACAAAAAAAATTCTCCATTTGTAATAGTATCGTCACTCTCACTCAATACGCAAAAATATTGATATAATTTTTCTTTAATTACAATTACAGTCAGTGGAGGTTTAGTCCCTCAGCTAGAGCTGTAAAAATAAATTCTTTTAATAATTTATAAGTATCTATAATTGTATATTATCATTAATTTTATAAGTTAGTCGTGACAAAATTCGGATGTAGCTAGCTCAGTCTAACTAACTAATATGATGATGTCCATATCTTACTAACTACTAAAATATTTTTTAACATTTCTAAAGTGTTATTACATACTTAGGAAAGAAAAAAAATACTAAAACAATTTAGGTTTTTGCGTATAATCTCATATCACGGTGAAATATTAGCCATTTTGAACAATATAGTATGTGTACATATGTATGTCAAACTGAAAAATACCTTTTTTGAAGACGGTTAATATGCGCTTTGTTTTTAAATATTCCTTTAAATGCATTTGACTTTTCATGTTAACTTAACATAAAGTGGCTAAAAGTGCTAAATCTATAAATCGTGTAATCCTGTTATCATTTAAAGTGCGGACTCGTGGGTGATTAGAACCATTTGTCACCGATGTAAGTGTACTTTTATTCTAAATTGGTATTTTTTTAAATTTCACACTGTATTTGGCAGCGATTAAGCAGTACAGCTATTGTCTAAAATTGTCGTAGTCGTGGGTTCGACTCCCACTTGGGGGATACATAATATTTTTATTTCCTCGCTCCGGTAACAACACAAAGTGCACACACATACATTGAATTCCGCCACTCAACACGCAATAAACTGTAAGTCAGGAACGGAGTCTCTGAACTTAATCCGATTCCCTGCCTGGAGCGTGAAGAGTCCCATAAATCACGACTCCACATTAAATCTGCCAAAGTGCTTGCAGTGCAGCTCTGACCATACATCATGTATCACATTTATATGCAGAGTGTAAAATGATGTTGAATTTTGATAGCTTATTATTTTTAAATATATTGCACTTTAAGTTAAAAAGCATAAAAAATGAATTGCATTATGAGGTCGTCACAGTGTCAGTGTGAGCGCGACGGTTGCGACGATTGTGGGTTTGATTCCCACTCGAAGGAAGTCGTTTGAGTTTTCCCACTCGGGTGCCACTACCCACTTGAGTGGGAAAACTCTTGGTTTCCTCTACTCTGTGTGAAGTATTATTATTATGTTTACAATAAATATGATTTAAAAATAATTTAGAAACTACTCTAAGTATGACTCTCTGGGTCGTATTTGGATCGCAAGTCATTGTCGTACGTACATACCTTCTGTACGTACGACGTATGTTTCATTATATTACAGTTTCGTTGACTTGCTTCAACATTACTAAGAGGGTTTCTTACTTGGATGGATGGAGAGCTCCTCAAGCTTTACAGCTTACCTTGGGAACTAAATAAATAGTACTTAAATACTGGTAACACTTCTGTGGTACAGTAAGAAAATGTATGAGATGGTTGTCTGATCAATTTTCCTTGGTCATTGATTTTTCTGCTTAACTTATAGCATGAACAGCTGACTAGTAGATGACAATTCACAGAGTGGGATGTAAAAGAGCGCTTAGAAAATAAACTCAACATTTTATAATGTCCCAAGAATTGTGTAAAAAAATAATAATAATGTGCTCACAGATAGCCACGTGGAATATACATTTTAAAAATATCTTCAATAGATACCGAACCAATAAACATTAATGTTTAAAGTTATTACCCCTTATTGTATTGGTTACATACAAAAAATTAACTGTCTAGCTATTTCGGATAAAAAACAATAAAATCACAGTAAAAATGCAGCTTCCTATGCAAATACAAAAATATATAGCTACGAGTATATCCGACAGACGTAGAGACGCTACGACACACGTTTTATATCAATTTGTTAGAGTTAATAAAATGTACTAAAATTATCTTGAATTTGTGTTAATTCGTTATTGAATGAAAGTGCTATCAATCTAAGGATGTTAACAGACAACATTAACTTTGATCTCGACGGTTACAGTGTTAATTGAGAGCTCTTAATGAAGACGTCAAAAGTCTCAATGGAACTTGTAATATCTGTAGCTTCAATTTCTTCGAGATTTATTTATACACATAATAAAGCTGAAGAGTTTATTTGGTTAAATTCGCTCATCTCAGGAACTACTGGTTTAAATTGACTTTTTTTGTGTCCTATAGTCCATTAATCGAGGCAGGTTATGGACTATATTACATCACGTAAATAATTTCGATATATCACCAATCGAATGCGTGATCCCACTTACTTATCGCACTAAGAACGTGTTTCTTCCGTTTAACCACGCGGGTGAAGTTATTGTATATAATATACACTAAGCCCTTCTTTTATTATTATACTACATATTTTGTTTTAAGCTACTCCTCTTTTTTCCTTTTTTTTGTTCCAATTTCTAACTCTACCATTTCATTCTCATTTGAGTTGACAATATAAGAAACCTATAAGATATAATAACTGCGCCATGTCAGTCTCTACATGAGGTATGAGACCTATCTACGTATAAGCGTAACGTAATTCAATTTGAATTTATAATAGATTGCTTTAATAGATCATAATATATCTAATATAATTTATAGTATATATTATCTAGTATATTAGTTTACAGAATAAAGAAAGTCTGGATATACATGCTTACTATTGCTTTTATTAATATTTATATTTATATAAGCTGAAGAGTTTGTTTGGTTGAGCGCGATTATCTCAGGAACTAGTGGTTAGAATTGCAAATTTCTGGTTCTGTTAGACAGTTCTAAACGCTGTAGGTTGCATTACATCACGGTAATCGTGTCGATCTGTCTGCGGCCAGAGCTAATTGAGACACTTAGAAAATGTACGTGTGGTAAAATAGAAATTAACTAAGAGTTTTGTCAAGTCATATGTCTTACAGAACTCTCAGCTAATTCCATTTCCCTACAGAGACGACGCCGCAGGTGAGAGACAAATCATATAACAATGTATGTATGTATGTACATTGTCATAAATCTCATAAATCTGTCGTCGACCGACTGAACTGAACAGACCGACTTGGCACTCACCATGGTCACGGCACCGCTCGGCACCTTGCACTTTGTGTTTTGCGGACACTACTATATACACCGGGGGTCCAGGACCTGCAATAGCACCACGTCGATCACTATATAACAATTAAAGGCCATAGCAATTCACTAAGCCAAGCATATTAGTACCAACGAAGCGGAGCAGCAGTCGGTTGTGACTCCAATATCAGTTATTAATAAAACATGGGGTCAATGAACTCCTCTTTATAATATTTAATTAAATATATAAGGTAATCTGTCAACCTTTATTGTAGGACATTAAATAGACTCATATTATATAATATTTATAAATTGTAAATACGTATTTTGACATAATAGTTTTATATCATACTAGCGACCCGCTCGCGGCTTCGCCCGCTTATACCACAGAATGATTTACTTAACACACTGAATTATGTTCGTGTTTTGATATACCTATTATTTACCGATATACCGTTTTTTTATGAGAAAGTTATTAAAACTATAGGTCGCATTTTTGTACCTCCCATAAGAATCTTTAATTGAATGTTTGAAATAAAAACATAACTTATTGATACAATAAAATCCTAACTCATCGTTGTCTGTACATAGAAGATATTACAATTAACAATGTAATAAAACTTGGTCAGTTGGTCTGTTTGTCTGTGCGTTTCTTCACGATCTCAGAAACTGCTTAACCGATTTAAATACTTTTTTTGTTTGTATTTTGACAAACTGTCCTTAAATATTGAGTATTAATTTTATTCAGCTTCACGCTGTATCCCGCACACTGCTGGTTAGGCAGAGGGAACCTAGTGTTAAGACACTCCGTTCCCCACTTTCTGCCGAATTCTGGAGGCATTGCGTGTTGAGTGGCAGAACTCAACGCCGTGCTTAACCTCGACACCAGAGCGAAGAAATGGAAATATAAATTCCTCGAGTAGGGATCGAACCCACAACCAGCCGGTTTTACAGTCACACTTCGTGCCGCTGCGCCACGATTGGCCTCGACTGGACTGGACTTTATTTTAATCGGTTTACACAAAGTTAAAACCAGATACACGCTTTATCCCGCCTTTAGCAGGGCAACTTTGTGTTAAGATATTGTGTATAATATGTAACTGATGTGCGAAATGAAAATATTATTAAACGAAATGAAAATATTATTAAATTATAACTCAATCCTCCAAGTGGGGATCGGACCCACACCAGTCGCGTTACAGTCACAATTTTGTGCCCCTGTGCCGCGACGGCCTTTAACAAAGAGGAGAAGAGAAGCATCAGCGCTCCATTTACGGTAACAGTGTATAGGTTTAAAATATTTTACCCTCTAAAGAAATTAAGCAAGATACATCAACAGTGAAGACGTAGACTATATTTCTTGTAATGCGGTTACGCATGGATACCAATAACGTAAACACATACTACCATAAAAATACTACTAAAATCTTTAGAAATTTGAACTTTGCGAAGGAAGCATATTTGAGGCAATTTTTAATTCTTATACCTTTTGAAAAACTACCAATATTCTTATAGTTAAAAAATATTTTTTTAAATTCAAAAATAGTCTATGTTTTTCATTATAATGGCAGGAAAATATTTAAAATGTTCAAATTACACTATAATAGGTACCAAATAGATTGACATAGTAGTGTTGATAGTAATTGGAAATAGTTATACTACAGGAGGATACCTTCATATGCACTGTTTAAACCTGTTTTTATGATATAATGTAGAATAATATATTCTATAGAGGAATCACACATTCTTTTTATTCTTTAACTATAACATGTAAATACATTTTTTAGAGGTTACTCTGTACTAAGATGGCAGCTCTGTTCTCGCATTTACGACCCTGATATATCGATATAAATAAGAGAAATATAAAATATTGGAAAAAAAGGAAAAACGCAATAATATTGCATTTTTTCTTTTTTTTCATACTTGAAACGTATTAATAAATTTACATACAATTCATTTGTTTTGAGTATAACATTAAGTTTAATCAGCTTCACGCTATTTTAACAGATGACATTAATATATTTGATACATCCTTAACATGAATATTTAATGTATTTTTTAAATATATAGAGATATTTATATGATATGATATTTGAGGCCGGTCGTGGCGCAGCGGCACGAGGTGTGACTGCAAAACCGACTGGTTGTGGGTTCGATTCCCACTCGAGGAGATGAAATATTTACTTAAATTTATATTTCCATTTCTTCGCTCTGGTGTCGAGGTTAAGCGCGGCGTTGAGTCCTGCCACTCAACACGCAATGCCTCCAGAATTCGGCAGAAAGTGGGGAACGGAGTGTGTTAACACTAGGTTCCCTCTGCCTACCCTGCTGTGTGCGGGATACAGCGTGAAGCTAATTTAATTTTAATTTTTAATTTTAAATATATAGACTTGAGAAAGTTCTCTTGAGAAATATATCTACTGTAAATGAATGCAACGTATATATAACGCCAATGATTAAAATGTATTGACATCACCGCGTCATCTAAACACAATATAAAGTTTTATAAACTATGAACTCACAATCAGAATTTACTTTCCAAATACATATACAGTAATACTCCGGACTTACACGGTAGGTGGGACCGAGCGATTGCCGTGTAAGTCGAATTCGCGTAAGTCGGGGTTCAACTTTGCATATAAAGTTTCTTTAATCAGGACCAGAGTTAAAAAAAACAAATTAGAAGAAAAATGTTTAATAAAGTGTAGGATAATAAAAAAAATGACATTGTTATAAAATAAAGTAACCTAAACCGGAGTTATTTTGATTTCGAAGGCTTCATATATTCTAACAATGTTGCCTGCCGAGTTCAATTTTTCTTCTTTTTCAATTCACAAATTTTCATTTTTACTTCAAAGTCTTTAATTATATTTAGTTTACACTCCAAAGACAGTGTTTTTCTTTTCTTGTTATGCTCAAATGACTAATTTTTCGTTCTTTTAGACGACATAATTAGAGATTATAATATAAAACAATTTCACGCGGAACATGTTCAAACCTGTCGCTGAACACTGAATGGACAGAGCGAGAGAGCCGATGCGCGGCAATCAAAATAACAAATCGCGTATCTCGCGAATTCGCATAAAACGGGGTAGCGTAAGTCGAGAGCGATGAAATGGAAATATAAATTTAAATAAATATTTAATTTCCTCAAGTGGGAATAGAACCCATAACCAGTTTACACTTTGTGCCCCTGTGCCACGAACGGCCTCAATTTACTTTCTTCTTTTAAAGTGTGGTTAAATACAATAATCGTGATTTAATTATGTCAAATTTCTATTAACCGAGTTCTTAAAAGAGGAGGTCATCAATTCGACTGTAGTTTTTATCCTTGTTACCTCAGAACTTTTGACTGTGTGAACCGATTTTGATGATTCTTTTTTTATTTGGAAGCTAGTGCGTTCCGTGTAGTCTTATTTTAATTTAGTTCATTTCTGACAATGGTATCTATGAGAAAATCATATAAATCTCAAAATTACGTTAAGAATGTGCGCGACAAATGGAAGAATAACTCAATATCAACTCAACCGATTTTAATGATTCTTTTTTTATTAGAAAGGGTAGTTTGGTGAAAGTTTGGTTAAGTTCAGAGTATGAAATCCGATTGAAATTGAAGAAGTCAATTTTTTTTATTAAAAATATAATTATGTTATTTTTTCTGGTAAAATTAAATGTACTCTATGATAAAAACTATTCTATAAGTTGCATTAGGCTTTGAACTATTACCATGCTAAAAATAATTTAATTTCATATAGTAGTTATCGGTATTTTAAGTAATTTACATTTTTCAGTTTTTATTTTTTTTAAATAAAACTATAATGAAATTCGGAATAAAACCCAAAAAAAATGTACCTTGGGATCCTAGGCTAATACCATGCAAAAATTCATCAATTTCTGTCCAGTAGTTTTTGCGTGATTGACGAACAAACAAACAGACAGACAGACAAGAATTCTGTTGAGTGGTTTTTTAGGTTCTATAATCGACATATAAACCGACCTAATTTTTATTTTTTTTATATCTTTCATGTACAGAATTGACTTTTCTATCCTTTTATTATATATAGAGAAGAGAATAGCGACCCGCTCGCGGCTTCGCCCGCTTATACCATAGAATGATTTACTTAACACACTGAATTATGTTCGTGTTTTGATATACCTATTATTAAAAAAAATAAACAATACCCAATTACCAGTTTTGCTACAAAAGTAAAATTTTACGACGTCTCACTCTAACTAAACTTTTACTAAATTGGAATAGCCCAATGTCAAAATAGTGGCCTTACAATAAAGATTCTTCAAAAGGCACATATTCGTAACTGTTTGTCCAAATTAGTCCTATTTACACTTTAAATGGTTCAAAGTGGTCACAATGTACGAGGAACAGAATTAATGGTATCTGAAGGACCCTCGACGGGGAACTGTCTAATTACGGACAGTCGTCATATAAAAATGGTCAACAATTAAACAATTGATGTATGTTTATTTGTATACTAACTTTTAATTGCGACTTCGCCTCTATATGGCAAAGAACTGGAACTAGAATTATTTCTAAAAAAATGCAATATACATGTAATGTGTATAACTGAGCACTGGATCTCCAGATATAACAATATAGTTAATATTGAAAATTATAAATTGTCAAGTTCGTTCGTTAGAGAGAAGGCCATCCGCGGCGGTTCGCTTATACTAATGAGAAATGATATACGTTGCAAATCGCGACCAGACATAGTGGCTCTCTCCGACGAACGCTCCATTGAATTGTCCTGCATTGAATTCAATAGATATATTGTAGTATGCGTGTATCGACCCCCCTCAGGTAGTTTTGAAGTATTTGAAGAGAAAATGGAGGATGTTCTTAGTAATTTGAGTTCGAATAGTAAATCTTTAATAGTATGCGGAGACTTTAATATAGATATACTACAGGTGACATCATTAAGCCTACGTCTTCTCAACTTATTTAAATCATTTAATTTGTTTCATATTTTCTCTGAACCAACTCGTATAACG
>JAATLQ010032118.1:0-13102 GCA_013421005.1 Heliconius erato x Heliconius himera | reverse complement strand
TAATGACAAGTTGTCTTGACAATATCTTAGAACGTAATGAACATGAGTGCCGTGTCGTTTGTGCTTATATTGGAAATCCACCGGAAAAGACGCAGCACACTACCGCCACTTAATACAATCGATAATGGAAACAATATCAAATGACGTACTTGTAATTACAGTGACACCTATTACTACATTATAAGAAACTTATGCTAACAATAATATGATTATTTTTTTAATAAAAGAGTTATTGTGAGTTATTGTGATGTCATTGATGACCCGCAATCAATAAAAAAACCCGTTAAGTGCGAGTCGGACACACCCACCTAGGCTTCCGAACCAATTTCAGTATTGTAAGTCAACAAGAAGCACAACTTTTCTGCGCTTCAAGGGGCCATAGACTTAAATATTTGGTATTAATTTTAGCTTGATGCCTCTACGAGATATCGAGATAAATGGTCTTCACAGACGGACAAGAAAGTGATCCTATAAAGGTTCCGTTTTTACCTTTTCAGGTACGGAATCCTTAAAATTATATTAACGAATAAGCACAAGTCTATGACTAAAAAAAACCGGACAAGGGCGAGTCCGGGTCGCCCACTGAGGGTTCCGTAAAAAATTGGAGGTCTTGAGCTTTTTGTGAAATTCAGGCTTAGCTTAGAAAGAGCCCTTTCCCCAATTGAACTAGTGGCTTTAAAACGAAATGTGGGTATTACAGAAGAAGAAAGAGAGAAAGATGAATGCCGTGGAGATGCGACCTCTTCGTAGTATATGCGGAGTCAGCTTGGCTGATCGAATCCGCAATGAAGAGATACACAGAGTGGCATGGCAATGGTACTAGCGAGGATGTGAGGTGAGAATGAAGAAGAACGTGCTCAGCTTCATACCAAATTTTGTCCCTTTTTAATGGCTATAATTTTTTAAGATTTAACCATAAATGTATAGTCTTCGGATATCTTCCTAAACTAGTACTACCTGTAGATGCTAGCCGAAAAAATACATAATTATAGGTCAACCAGAAGTACACTGTAAATGTTGACTCCCTTGATAGTGCCGAAATAGGCAGTTTTTGTTGTATAAATGCCTATATCTTTTTTCTAAGTAAATATAGAAATACTTTTCTATCACGAAATCATGGAGCCGTAGAATAAAGAGAGAAATAAAGAGTCTTGACAGACAGACGGACGGACGGACAACAAAGTGATCTTACAAGGGTTCCTTTTTTCTTTAAAAAGATACGGAACCCTAAAAATGTTTTTGTTTTTTGTTTTTTGTTTTAGTTTTTTGTTTTTGGATTTCTCAAAATAATATAGAAGTTATTAAAGGAAAATATAATTCCATCTAACGAATTAGCTGCATATCCGATAAAAATAATAAAACAATTTGCTACTAGTGCAAAATTTTAATATTTCCTACTTATACCCTAATTATAATATAAAATAATCACGATTTAAAAATAATTTGTACATTTTTCATAATATACACTTACTGTATGTCTGTAGTCTAACCAAGCAGTTTAAATCTAATGGTTCTATACGATGCTTTTGTGAGTGCCAACAAACTTTTAAGAGTTCATATTGAAGCTTTGTGTTCTTACACTAGGCAAATCATTAATTTATACGAACATTACATTTTTAACGATAAAATCATCGAAGATAGTAAAAAAGTAAGGAAGAAAATATAGCAAAAAGTCCAAGAATCCCTATCTAGGTTATATTCATTATATTCTTTGTTGCACAAAAGTATAAACTCTTATATGTTCTTTATTACATTCTTCCACAAATAATGGCATTTTTTTCCTTTGATGTTATTTGTTGACCACGTTGTAACTATAAGCTTAATTACACTGTATAACATATCTATACCAATTATTGATCATATTGACCAATTTTATGCAATTGGGATATTTCGTTCGATAAATACGCGATATTATATATGAATTTAGAGTTCTATCAGTAAAAAATAAGTAATATTAATATTATAAGAAAATATTTAAAGGAAAAGTAGGAAAAAATAATAGATAATGAAAAAATAAAACCCTGAAACATTTAAAATTTGACAATAAAAAAATAATTTATTTAAAAATTTGCGCATTTTTTTTAAGAATAGCACTTTTACTAAATCTAAATCAGATCGGATTCTATGTAAAATGTGTTGAAAGAGGTTGCATAAAAAAAATTTTTTATCGTTTTAAAATATAAATCTTGATAATATTACTATATAAATAATTTTAAGAAAGATAGAAAAGAAAAATTTATACTAATTTGTCTTTGTATGAAAAAAGAAACATTATGAGGGATCTATCTCCGCATCAAGTATCCTGCGAAATATTATTACCCAGGAGAGGATGTTTGCCTATGTATGCTTGTGCAATGTTACCATTTATCTCCAAAACCACTGATCCGACTATAATACGGTTTTTAGTGATGGCTTTTGAATTGTTTTTCGCATTTTCTTAAATAGTTGTTACGGTAACAACTCACCTGGGGGCGCTGTGGTAAGCATTTGCTTGTAAAACCAATGTTGCCATTTATATCCTAAACTAGTTTTCAAATTTTGATGCAATTTTCAGTTATTGGTTATATAATATATACACTTATGCTTTTAAAAAGCTTGAAATAAAAAAACAAACTTATTTAAAAAAATCAAGATGTTTAAAATGTAATTAAAAACGTTCACATTAGACGTCACTAAGGTCCGCCTCTCTCAAATCAGAGTTAAGAGCGGCTTATAAATACGGGCCTAAATAAATATAGTTCAAGAGGGCGACGCTTTTTATAAATTTCATAGATCACAACTTTTTTAATACTTAAGTAGCGGTAAAATATACAAAAAAGCTATATTGTGCAAGGTGTACAACAGAACATCAAACTGACAGACCGACAGACACACCACATTTTAATTATCTATTTCAATGAAGTATATTATTATTTTTTTTAATATGAGGTTATCATAAGTTTACACATTATAATTTTAAATTAAATCAAAAATTAAATCAGCTTCACGCTGTATCCGTCAATCAAATCAGCTTCACACTGCAGGGTAGGCAGATGGAGCCTAGTGTTAAGACACTCCATTCCCCACTTTCTGCCGAATTCTGGGGGCATTGAGTGTTGAGTGGCAGAACTCAACGCCGCACTTGTCTGCTGCTCTTAGCCTCGACACCAGAGCGAAGAAATAAATAAAAATTCAAGTAAATATTTGATCTCCTCGAGTGGGATCGAACCCATAACCAATCGGTTTTACAGTCACACTTAGTGCCGCTGCGCCGCGACTAGCTTCATTAGGAATAGTGTATTCATGTTATATTAATTAACGTTTCGAAAATTCATGTAACATAAATACACTATTCATAATATTGAAGCTGATAAATAAAAATGACATAGATAAAGTCATAATAATATCCATAACGTTCATTGAAGCTGTAAACAGAATATCCACTCAGTTAAGACGGAAAATTACAAGACAAACAACCCCATATCAGCCATATTGTTTCATGTTTGCTGCCTTTATAAGTATTTGACCCCACCCGCCTAATTGATGAGACTTGGTCAGTAATTGTCTGTCCGTCGCCATATGACGTAAATGGTAAAGCGTGTTAGGTAATAGAGACTGAAAAATAAAGGAAATAATAATATAAAAAAAATCAAAATCAGCTTTACGCTGTATCCCGCACACAGCAGGATAGGCAAAGGGAATTTAATGTTAACACTCTCCGTTCCCCACTTTCTGCCGAATTCTAGAGGCATTGTGTGTTGAATGGCAGAACTCAACGCCGCGCTTAGCCTCGACACCAGAACGAAGAAATGGAAATATAAATTTAAGTAAATATTTCATCTCCGCAAGTGAGGGTCGAACCCACAACCAGCTTTACAGTCACACTTCGTGCCACTGCGCCACGACTGGCCTAAATAATAATATATTTTTATAATATTTTTTATATATTTTTATAATAATAATTTATTGTTATGGCTTACTACTATTTTAATCGAAACACTTTCGTTATTTGTTTCGTCTGCGTGTAAACAAAATCTACAGGTATGCATAGACAAAACAAACGAAATAATATAGCCGTAAGCAGCGTATAATATAAAATCAAAGTTTGTATTACCATTTAAATATTTTTTTTACTATTGTAGGTATGTGTACATATATTATATTAGTAGTACATAATATTAGAAGTTAAGTTTATGCTTATAATACGGTAAATTATTGCAATTACAAACAATTACACTGAAAAAAATGTTGCCCGGAATAACAAAGAGGCGCTTTATTATTTTTTTAATATACCTTGAATGACGTTGAATTTTAAGGTTTATTTTTGTACAGAACCGTAATATCCTATATAAGTAAATGTAAATACTAACTGATATTATATAAAATAACAAACAACACTCGAAAAACACTCGTTTAGATATCACTTAGCTTTAAATGAATTTGATGTAAGAAAAAGTTCTTTAAAGAAAAACTATGAAATTAATTCATGATATTTACAAAAAGACAGTAAGTAGTACAATGGTGGCCTTATCAATAAAAGCTATTTCTTACAGGCAACCATTTGAAAGGATTCATTTTATAAAATAGAGCAGAAAGGTGCATAAAGTAATCATCATATGTTTTTAGACAAATATGATATTATTAAATATAAATAAGTTGTTTATCCTACAAACATACACACAAATGCATAATATATATTAAAACATACTGACTAAACTAAACTAAACTAGCTTCACGCTTTATCCCTAGCGGGGTAGTCAGAGAGAACGGAGCGCCAAACTCTACGATCTCAACAGACCGTAGTGTTTGGATGGAGAACTTAAACTTAAGTCTTTAAAAATATCAATATTTGCCATGTTACAAATTGAGTTATAGTTTTACATAGCTCGGTTTATAGGGGCAGTTATATCCAAGTTAGATTTTACTTTTCTATTTAGAAAAGTGTATTTTTTATTTGTACTCTTGCATTCTGCCTCGGTATAGCAAACAAAGCAAATTTTTTCAAGTAGTTTATTGCAATTCTATATTTACAAGTTTATGCAAAAAACAAATATCTAGCATGACTCTACGGCTGGATAGGGAAAGCGTTCTATACAAATTTTAATATATCCTTATATCTTTTATTTTCGTTTATCGCATTATCTTGATAATGCAAATATTTTAAAAAAAATCTTTTGTACTCTCTCTATTCTGTCTATATGTATTTGATAGAAAGGATTCCAAACAGTGGCACAATATTCTAGCTTACTTCTCACCGTTGAATTAAATAATATTAGTTTAATCTTTGATTTCTTAAATTCTTTACTATTCCTTATAATAAGTCCTACTGTTTTAGTGAAGTTTTTAACAAATTTTCAATATGAAGTACAAAGCTAAGTTATTGTCTATTATGATGCCCCTATCTTTGATTTGTTTTGTCTTATTCAGCGCCTCTCCATTTTAGCTATAATTAAAATTAAAGTTATGTACCTTTGTACTGAATATATACATCAGGCTCACGAACCGTTATAGTTGAAGTTTTCACAGGTGATGTATTTCTGTTGCTGGTGTAACAACAAATACTAAAAGAACTGAATAAATTAAAGCGACTATTATATCTAGTTTTTAGCAATTGTAACAACGTTAAAACAAAAACGGTACACTTTTTGCAATTAATTAATGAAAATCTAGCAGCAATGAATTGGGAACTATAATTTCAAAATTGTGTCAATGTAAAAGATCATGATCAAAAGTGAGTGAAACTTGCGTTCCAAAAAAAGATTATAAGGAAAAATAATTTATATCCTATGTGGTTTTCTACAAGCTTCAATTGAGTTCAAATTACTTCGAGACAGGTGCGATCTTCTCATAAGAAAAGATTATAAAAATTACATCGACAGAGTTGAAAATATTATATCTATTAACGATATAATAAATGTGACTATTCAGATATTATGCCTTATTCTTAACTAAGTCCTTGTTTCTCATATATATAGAAAATCTTTGGATGAAGGAGTATTTCCCAAAATATTTAAGAAAGCACGGGTTGTTCCGATTTTAAAAGCAACGACAAAAAGGAGATGTCAAACTATACCAATATGCATATTGTCTATTTTTGACAAAATTTACAAGCACAAGCACTTAATTGGCATATGAATCTATATTTACTAAAGAGCAGCATCATGGTTTACTAACAAAAGATTTATCATGTCAAAATTGGCCCTTTTCGTAGATAATTTGTCTGAATCCCTAGACAAGGATAGCCAAATAAACTGTGTATACACAGATTTTGCAATAGACTTTGATGTTGTCAGTCATTCAATTCTTATAGATAAACTTAAGAATTAAAGTATCTATAGAAAACTACTGGACTGGTTTAGATCATATTTGATCAATAGAGAAATGAACGTAGTTATTGCAGGATATCAATTTCATACGTTTGTTGCAACATCAGGAGTACCCCAGGGCTCTCGCCTGGGACCAATCTTATTTTGATTTTTAATTAATGACACAGCAAATTTAATTTGTATGCTAACGATGTTAAATTTTATAAAAAAATAAATTATTTAAATGACTCATTGTTAATGCAACATGACCTGGATAATTTAGCTGTTTGGTGTAATAAAAATGAATTAAAATTGAACTATCAGAAGTGTTTTATATTCATTGATATCTATCTATTAAGACTCGATTATGTTTACGAAAGAGAACCTTCGAATCAACCTAAATTAATCACAGTCACAATAATTGTTCTTCTTTACCTAATATTTCTTGAGTAAAAGTATATACTCCTTCAACTGTCTCTCTTATAAAATCTTATAATTCTTAAATAAATGTTTTTTGTTATATTCAAATAATTAAATTAAAAAAATATAAAATATTAGTTCTTTCCTATCGCGTTATTTTATGTTCATTAAACATTTATGTATATGTATATCGGTGAAGCTATTGGCAATATTATACTATAATAATATAATTATTTACTTATATCTCGAAGATTGAATGTGCAAATGTACATGTGAATGCATTAAAATCATGTATTTTCCATATTCATTAATCAATAATAATCAATATTAACGGTGGCGTTGAGTTCCGCCAACGGTGTGTCTAAACACTTGGCTCCTTTTGCCTACCTTGCCGTGTGCGTGATACAGCGTGAAGCAGATTTTTTTAACATTAACTTTTCTTATACGATATTAATTATTCAAGTTATAAAAAGTCATGATATTTTCTTAAAATATGTCTGTATTTAATATCAACATTCTTTTACGCCCATATGACTATCAAACTACAATATATCCTAATAAGTAAAGTTTTATAAATTATTAATCAATACTTTTTTAAACAATAACTTACTGAAACCGACCAGGCGCTCTAACCACTAAGCCATACGTTCTCGCTTATCGCTCGAGGATTTCCAGGAGGCGCGGGATCGAGTCCCGTTACATTCAAATTTTTATACGTTTTCTAAATAAGTATTTTTCTTTCTAAATTGTGGATTAACACTTACAAAATGTTAAAAATAACTTACTAATCTCAAAACCAAATAGTATCAACTTATTAAATTTAGCTAATTCTGTAAGTCCATTTACTAAAAGTTTAACCAAATTCACTTAATAAAATAAAAAAATCAAAATTGCATTCGTTTCTCAAATATTAGAACAGAAAACAAACAAGTATAAAATCCAACTCAAAATGTCTTATGAATCAATCAACTGACTGATACATCAGAAAACCTTTGAATTATCCGAAACTCACCTCGCCCTTGGCTAAAAAACTGACAAGTTAATATTCGAAGCCTTTGATTTCTTATCCACGAGCCACATCAAACAAAACGGAAACGGATGTTTGTTGATCAATCAGGAATCAATAAAGAAATGATAAGAGTGTGTTATCAGCGCGGTAGTCGCGTTCCGTGTGACGCAGGGCGCGAGACGATGCCGCTAGGGCGGCTGGGCGGCGACTGGCCTCCCCGCAGGCTGCGTGCTCCTTCCAACCTCGCCCGGATCTCTTCCTGTTGATCGTGCACGCGACAGGTGATCCCGACACGCTTTTAATCTCGATCCACTGTTTATGTTTCTGCCTATCAATTATCATACAAGTGAAATTTCAGTAACTCATATAGTATGGAATAATTGATTTTTTTTTAGGTAACTCAAAATTGTTCGAAATGTGCAAGGTGGTAATAGTCACACGCCTATCGTTTGTATAAAAAAACCGAACATGCACGGGTCGGGCTTGTCCGCCAAGGGTTTCGTACAAATATTGGAGATCTCCAGCTTTTTCTGAAATTCAGGCTTTGCCTAGAAAGAGCCCTTTCATCTGATACCTCACTTAAACTAACGGCCTTAATACCAAATTTTGCCCCCCTTTTAAGGCTATTATTTTTTTCTATTATTAAACCAAAAATGTATAGTTCTCATATTATTTCAAATGTATTTTTTTCCTTAACTGGTACTACCTGTAGATACTAGGTGCTAAATTTCATAATTGTAGGTTAACCAGAAGTAGCCTATTAATTTTGATTCCCTTTATAGTGTAGAAATACGCGTTTTTTAATATTTACGGCTATTATTTTTTAGGATTTAACCACAAATATGTAGTTTTTAGATTTTTTCCTGAACTAGTGCTATCTAATTAGATACTAGCTGCCAAATTTAATAATACTAAGTCAACTGGAAGTATCTTATGAATTTTGATTACATTGAAATACGCGTTTTCTGCGATAAACATGGCCATATCTTTTTTTAAGTAAATATAGATTTTTTTTTCAGGAAATCATGGGACCGCAGATTTGAGTATATGGTTTGAATGTCAATTCGATACATATTAGTTATAAAAACAGTTTCTAGGGTTAATAGTTACTAAACTATTAACATTCCGGGAACTCAAAACTAATAGGATGCATGCTTGATCAAGTGCTCTAATTCTAGATGAGCGTATTTCGTATTTCATAATTGCTTGCTAGTTTGTAACAAATATTACGAGTAGGTAGATACCTACTAAAAAATAATATGTTTTGCTCAGTTTTTGTAAATATATGCAGGATACTAAATATCTAAATCTTTGAAAGAAAAGTTTAATTCTACGTGATTTGAATTCACAACAAAATTATAACATGTAAATATCTGAAAACACCTATGTAAAAAAAAACACATCACTAAAGGAAGTATCAAAATTATTATAAAATATTTTCTCTGATTTCCAGTATTTGAAGCACGTCACAGAAACTGGTAAAATGAATACCTGTCATAAACAAATTTTGTTGCAAATTAAATTTTCTTCTGGACAGATGATTCTCAAATATTCCTAAAGGAAAATCGTTACGTCCCCATTCCTCGTGGAAGTTCTGACTAATAATTTATTTCTTAATGAATGGCCATTTGAAGAGTGATTAACAAAGTTTGCTAGAGTTCTTCTTCAAATCTTATATTTTAAATCCATTAAAGTGTTTCTTAACTTGGACATACCTCAGTTTAAACAAATATATATTTTTTTTTTAATAAAAACTGACCCCAAACTTATACCTATCACAAATTTATGCACAAACTTAAACGAAAATTTAAATCAAGTATGTAAATTATACTCTTATGTAAATAAAATTAAAAAATAATTCATGAAATTATTGCTACACATTTTAAATAATACTATTTAACCGGCAGGAGTTTACCGTAGTTAGTTTACCGTAGCGTTTGGCGCTCCGTTCTCTCTAACTACCCCGCTAGGGATAAAGCGTGAAGCTAAGTTAAGTTTATTTAACCGGGTTAATCGCGGATTTTATACTTTTATGGAAACTCGACGTCCAACACCTTGAAACACCTCCCACACCACCAACACCTCCAAACTTAAGCTTAAAGGGTTAAAATATGCCGCTCACCACTTTCTGGCCGAATTCAGGGCAGGCAGAACCCACAACCTCGCGTTTGCAGTCAGACGCTGTCCTACTGAACTACGATGAGTGACAACTTAATAATACAACAATGTCAATATAAGAAATAACCCAAAAACTTTTAAAAAATCAAGAAAAAATAATATAAGCTAAGAAAACGTATTTAAACACGAATTAATTTACTAAGTAATCGCTTAAAGCCTCAAACTTTATATATTTTTGTCGTGTTTGCGGTGACAGAACTCAAATTTAAGTCTAATTAATTAAACTGGTCAGTATAAAATCTAAACAGTTCTTCAACAGTGTTTTCAAAGCCAATTTAGATTGTGGTGTGATTAATAATTGACTTATGGCCAACGTTAGATTATCCATTAAATAAAAAAAATAAATGAAAAAAATATTTTATAGGTTACTTTAATCTTCACATGTTAGTTTGCGTTATTTAGATACATACATACATGCATATGTACGACTTTATATAATATTAATTTGAAGATGAATAAGAACATATTATCTCCCTTGCAATGTAACACATCATTAAGTTTATTATTTTTTTACAATATTTTTAGTTTAAGGATAGTGATGAATTCGAGAAAAATAACGGAAAAAACTCAAATCGGGATCAGAATTGACGATCGCACACCACTTATAATTGTTTTATGCTGCATTTTCCATAAAATAATCAATATAAATTAAATATTTAATATAATTTATCTCTATCTCTATATATAATAAGACAGTAAAAATATTTTATCTGTACATTTAGTAATTTTGAATGAAATGGATAGAGGGACACTTAAAAAGAATAATAGAAAGCAAAAATAGTTTTTTTTAAATTTCTTGTCTGTCTGTCTGTCTGTCGACATGTATGGTCACATTTTTCTCTGAAAGTACTTGTTTTACCCTGTTCCCGTAAAAGGAGCACGGACACTTCCGTCCTATATATTCATTTCTTCGTCATGGCATTAAGGCAAAAGTTTCGCCACTCAACACGCAATGCCTCGAAAAATTCGGCGGAAAGTGGGTAATGGAGTGTCTTAACACTAGGTTCCCTCTACATCCCCTGGTATTTGCAAGTGCAATTGAAATAATTATATATCACTATCAGAATCGGAATGATATATATTATTAAAATATAAACGTTATTCCGTGTATTAAATAAATAATTCAGTAGCTTAAGCGAGTGAAGTCGCGAGCAGCTACTAGTTATAAATTTCACATAGTATACTTATATGTAATTAATCTGTATAACTAATTAATGAAATGGTCAAATTCAGTTGGTTATTTCATAAAATGCGACCGGTTCACTGATATGAAATATTCATGATATGACCACGACACATACAAATGGCGATAACATTTTAAAACGTTAAATTAAATAAGCATTTACTTTTGTTAAACAGATTGTAGGTAATTAGTTATTAAATTAGTTTTTCCTTAATATAATAAATGGTGCGACGCCAATGAATTCTGTAAATATTAGGCGTGATAGGAATAAAAAGTCGAATATTTTTTAATATATGTCGCCGCGATCCTTATTTTAGTATATAATTATATTGTCGTTATAATTATTTCAATTGCTTTTACTAAGAAATATGTCATTGTAATTAAGGTAATTGAATTCTACTATTTAATGCAAGTATTATAAGTTTAATTAACTGTTTTTAATTAAGAAATATTTAATAATGTTTTTATGTATTACTC
The DNA here is from genome assembly GCA_013421005.1 of Heliconius erato x Heliconius himera. NCBI lineage: Eukaryota > Metazoa > Arthropoda > Insecta > Lepidoptera > Nymphalidae > Heliconius > Heliconius erato x Heliconius himera. The sequence goes on along the minus strand of JAATLQ010032118.1, from coordinate 1,551 downwards.
TGAATTTAGAAGTAAAATAAGAGTAAATAATGTACTGTGAAACTTTAAATAATTGTTGTGTATTTGTCGACATATCGTGGAACAACTTCCACTCCTTTACGTTTTATACGTCACCTACCGATCACACCACTACAAGTATATTGGGCGCATCATCATTTCTTATTCATTCTACCCTACAAATTATTTGTCAACGATCGTAGAAAAGGCCGCACGGGCATTATACGGGCAGTTGGTCACGTTACCAACTCCGCAAAATCAGCGCTGTTCCTTCTGCGACCGTTACTTCTTTCGCACTTGCCGCTGGGAACCAAGCTCGAGCTCGAGCTCTACAAATCTTACGTGAGGCCTCGCCTCACGTATGCCTCACCCGCATGGTACGCCCTAGCCACTCCATGCCAACGGAACAACCTGCAAGTGGTTCAAAACCTCGCCCTGCGAAGAATCACCAATTACTGAAATTAAACCAATGAATAACGGAACACAAATACATGTGTTGTTAATTGCTTTATAAATTTGAATTTCAAACTCCTAACCAAAGAGTAGAAATCTGCGATTAAAGTGGCCTGTACGACAAAACGCCATTTTCATATATAAGGTCCTATGTATAATATTAAATATTAAATTAACAGTAATACACTACATATGCCTTAACTAAAACTCGTTAAGCTTTATTACAAAACAACGATAAAGCCAAATATTGAATATTATCGTTTATCTCGTTAAACGATAACGACAAGTCGTAAACATGTTTTGCTCGTTTAATAGAAGGCAGTATGGTTCATGTGAACAATTAATACTACTGTGTGTCAATTTGAATGAATAATTAATTTTATATTTACATAAAGGAGCAAGAGATATTGCTTAGAGACCAGTCGTGGCGGAGGAGCACAAGTGGTTGAATGTAAACGCGACTGGCTCTGTTCGAAATACACTCGAGTAAGTGAAATATTTAATATTTGCATTTCTTCGCTGCCTCAAAAATTCGGCGGTAAATGCGAAAAGGAATGTCTTAACACTGGTTTCCCTCTATCCTGCCTGCCCTGCTATGCGCGGACGTAAAGCTGATTTGATCTAAATATTACTTAATTTATGAAATTATTTGTAGTCCTGTATTCCAGTTCAGTTTAGTAGTTAGTTACAGAACTCAACTTCATTAATAAAAATTATGTAAACGTTGCCTAAAGTTGACCTCACAACCATAAAAAAAACTTTGAGTGAGATTTGAACCTACAATTTAAGAGTCGAAATCATTTACCACACTACCTAAATAAATCATTCATATATTTATATCATTGATTGGTAAATATTTATCTCTTCTCTATATATAATAAGACAGTAAAAATATTTTGTCTGTACATTTAGTAATTTTGACTGAAATGGATAGAGGGACACTTAAAAAGACTAATAGAAAGCAAAAAGATTTTTTTTGAATTTCTTGTCTGTCTGTCTGTCTGTCTGTCTGTCTGTCTGTCTGTCTGTCTGTCGACATATTGTTGTCCGCATTTTTCTCTGAAACTACTGAACCGATTTACTTGAAAATTTCACCAATTG
>JAATLQ010032117.1:0-13095 GCA_013421005.1 Heliconius erato x Heliconius himera | reverse complement strand
TTGTTTTTCCAATTCCTTATGCGATTTTCTTTCAAATGATGTGCGATTCACATAAAAAACATATGAGTGCAATTTTCTCCAAAAACGAGTTACGAAAAACATTAATTAAAGGTGATTGCGGCAGGATTTTTTTGGGCAACCCTAGTGTAATCTATTCTACTATCATGTACCATTCTTAAATATAAGTTTCATTAGAAAATCTAATCCCTACAGTTTTAAACGATGGGATCTTAGGCCATTATACCCCTGCGCCATGACTGGCCCTACAAATTCTATATTTTGTTAAATTTTTTGTATAGATTTATTTTTTTATATAAAATTATGATTAGTGTATAAATGAAATCGTGTTTTAAAACATTACAATAGTAGATGAATTGTAACAGCTTTAAAAAAAAACAAGCCGCGCGTGCGCTTACTTGCAACTTGCACATCATGACACGCAACGCTTACGAAATTTTAAGTACCGTTTCCAAACGAAAACGAATAATTTATTATATTTTTTTTCCTTTTTTCAGCTGCACCCTGTATCCCGCATGTGGCGGGGTAGGCAGAAGGAGCTTAGTGTTAATACACTCCGCTCTTTACATTTCACCGAATTCTGGAGGCATTGCGTGTTAAGTGGCTGAACGCAACGCCGCGTTTTGCCTCGACACCAGAGCGAAGAAATGAAAATCTTAAATGTTTAATTTTCTCGAGTTGGGTATTAAACTCACAACCTGTCGCGTTGACAGTCACACGCTTGTGTGTTTTGAGAGATTCGATCTCCATTTCTAAAATTATTTAAAATAGATATTTTCTTTTTACAGGACTGGGTGCGGTGTTAAACTGCGACTGAACACGTCGAAATGTCTGTATACCTGATATCTTTGATATCAGAGAATACGCGAGAATAAAAGTTAAATATATGAAATTATGTGTATTTTCATTAAATTAGATAGTAATTAACGTGTTACTGTTGTTAAACTGAGGCAATCGTGTGCATAGGCACAAGCGTGACTGTAAACATAACGGTTGTGGGTTCGATTTCCACTCGGGGAATGAGATATTTAATATTTTAATTTCCTCGCTCTAGAAACGACCCACCACTGAACCCCCTGTGCCTCCAAAATTCGGTGGAAAGTGAGGAACGGAAATGTCTTACGACTAGGTTCCCATATTCCTACAGCCTACCCTACTATATATAGGATACAGTGTAAAGCTAAAAAAATAGTTGAAATCGTCAAAATAACATAACTTATCCTTAAATTTTTAAATATTATTACATATATTTTTAAAATATAATCGAGTACCTCTTAAAAAATAAATTGCCGTCCGACAATGGAAACAGTCAATAATTGTCGGTGGTATGATCCGATGACTCACAGTCATTAGGAATTTCTAACTTAAGTATTATGGACCCGTTTCTGCCAATCTCATAGCACAGTTAAATTGAATTTACAAAAATAATACTTATTTACAAGTACATAAATACGATTTTACTATGCACGCTTGACTTTAAAGATAACTTTGTTTTAATACACGAGAAAATAAACTTTAATATTTATGTAATATGGAATATAATAGAGTGAAAATCTAAGCAGGGGTTGTAAACGTTACCGATATACGATTTGAAAGTTACGCAGTTTTGGTCAGACTGTGGTTACGGCGGTGTTAAAATTTTCACATTTTAAAAAATCATTTGTAATGTTGAGAAACATTATTTAAAATGTAATTTAGTATGCATGAAAGCGAAATAATGTTAAAATTTTCAAATGATGGCCGCAGGAAATCATCATCATGACAATCTCGTCTCTTTTAAAAGAAATGTTGTATTTATTTTAAATATAGGTATAAAAAATATAAGAAAGTTATGTAATTCAGTTTTAATATAGTTTGAGAAAATTGTGCAATAATGTTTTAAATATAAAGAATCTGAGAGTTTTTAGTCAATAAACTCTTATCATTGCTCTTTGCCTTCTAGGTAAATGACATTGACATTTAAGAGATTAAGAATATTTTTGAGAAGTGAAATAAAACTACTTAGCATTCCATATACAATTTACCGCGCCAGTGCTGAACCTAATGTTGGGTGCACAGAGTAGTCCCTGGGATTTGCGTCCCAAAAAACCCAAAGGGTTCTTTAAAATAAACACGATCATCTTTACTATCTGAGCCCCTCTCTCTATCGAACGAATTGATATGAGCGTACTAATGTCGCCTTTGTAATTGATGATGAGGCCAATCCTAGCGCAGGGGCACAAGCGTGTGACTGGTTGTGGGTTCAATTTCTATTGCATGAAATTAAATATTTAACATTTTCATTTTCTCGCTCTGGTACCGAGGCAAAGGCGCGGCGTGAAGCTCCACCACTCACCACATAATTCTTTTAGAATTCGGAAAGTGGGAAACAAAACATCTCAATGTGAACGAAGTATCTTAACACTAGGTTCCCAGATTCCCTCTGCATACTCTGCTATGCGGGTGCAGCGTGAACTTAAAACAACAGATAATAGTTATAGACAGCTTCACGCTGTATCCCGCACACAGCAGGGTAGGCAGTGGAAACCTAGTGTTAACACACTCCGGTCCCCACTTTCGGCCGAATTCCGAAGGAGTTGCGTGTTGAGTGGCGGAACAGTACGCCGCGCTTGGCCTCGACACCAGAGTGAAGAAATGGAAATATAAATTTAAATAAATATTTCACTTCCTCGAGTGGGGATCGAACCCACAATCAGTCGATTTTACAGTCAGACTCTGTGCCCCTGTGCCACGACTGACCTCAATACCATAAATTAAGAGTAACAAAAAAATTCAATTGGATTTAAAAACATGGATATAAAAAAAATCTATTACAAAAATAAAAAAAATGCTAGTATAAAGCAAGTAAAATATAATCGATAACTGTTGCTGGGAGTAAACGTGATCGCTCTATAGTTAGATTTGCAGTTACATAGACCGTTACTAAGACGAGGCGAAAGGTGTTCTATTTATACTTGTATATATTTATTATAACTGATTTGATAGCATCTCCTCTGTTCATTAAAAGTGATGGTAAGTTATTTGGATAATTTACCAAAAAATATTTTTTTGTACTAAATATTTACAATTTTTGTATTATCAACACCCGCAAGCGTCTTCATCTGCTTGTGCTACAAAATTATTTATTTTTCAATCTGAATTACTTTCGTGATCTAATAATATTATCATTTTAAGACTTTTCTGAGGTTAGCGTATTCAAACGCACAGACAAACAAATAAAATAACAGACAAACTGGCAAAAAAAAATTAAATTACTGTTTTCGGTGTTTAGGTTACTGTTTTTTTAACTGTTATAAAAACAGTTTATTACAATTTCTACAAATGACTTTCGATAGGTTGTGGGTTCATTTCTTCGTCCTAATGCACAAAATTCAAGAATACATCCATATCTAAAATATACTTCTTGATTCCATATGCCATTCCATATACAATTGTAGTTTTGACTTAAAAACAATTATTTTACAGTTTAATATTAGATAGAAATACTACTATAATCAAAGATTGTTATCCATACCTTTATACAAACAAATAAAATTACTAGTAAATATTAATCCTTATCCAAATAAATAATTTCGTATTCGAGATTCTTTTAATTCCTCCAGTTTACTCTTTAAATTATATAAATCGGACATTCCATTCAAAAGATTTTACGAATTTAATAATTTCAATCTGAACAAATATATCTTTCTCGATTACGATCTCCACAAAATCTATGTGTTTTGTACCTTTAAATACCACTTTTACCAAACGTAGCGTACAATGAAGCTTAGATATGTCGGAAATAAAAAGTAAAAACCTGGAGTATCCATACTAATATTATATTGTAATTATGTCTTTCTGTCTGTGACGCAATCAGGGCTAAACCGCTCATCCGATTGTGATAAAATTCCATATAGAGAAACTTGAGGGTCTTGAGATGGACATAGGTTACTTTTTTTTTTCTTTTATTTGTAATATAATTTTCTTGATCTTTTTATTTTTGATCTTGATACTTTTTAATTTGACATGTCAATTTGCAATTTATTCTTCCATGCTAATAACAACATTCGCTAAGCAAGCGTCTTAAGAAAATGTTGTTGTTTTAAGAAAAGGGCGCCCACAAGGTACCTTATGAGATATATAAAAAAAATGTTTTAGAAATATATTTCAGTAATGGTAGTTATATGGCGGCTTGGTCACGGAATGACCGATCAACAAAAGGTAGACGACGTAGACGGTTATGTCATTTTTCATTAATTTTAAATATATATTGATGTTTATGAGTGTGGTAGTGTTAAGGCAAAGCGCGGTGTTGAGTTACGCCATTAACTAATCCTTAATTCTTTCTTCTGGAAAGTGGGGGACAGAAATGTCTTAATGTATAGTGTCTTAAGTTATACTTTTTTATTTCCTAAAGAAGTTACGATAATGTAACCCCAGGCACTAAAACTTTAATATTATTAGTCTTTATAAGTACACTATTTATTTATTTATATATACTTTTAAATTTATTTTATTTTTATACTCAAAAAATACGAATACTTTCATGATTGACTGGCGAAGCTGCGTTCGGGACGCTAGTACTAATTAAAAATATATTAAATACTGACATAAATTTCGGACATTAAAATATGTAAGTACTATGTACACTTGTAACATTTTGTGTTCCAGTAGTGTACTCGTATATTTGCAAGTACGTGGAAATTACATCCAAGCTTTCCAGATGTAAACTGCTGGAAATATGAAGCGTTTATTGTAAGGTACTGAACATTTCAAACAGTTCGATTTTTTTTCAAATATACTTGACTCTTGGACACAGTTTTGGGCCGTGTGATCCCGGCCTATAATAGGATCATCCTGGTACTGGTGGTGTCGTAAGAGGCGACTAAAGTACGTGTGGTAGAGTCACGTCGCCAGTAATGGCAACACGCACAATGGCAGACTCGACCGGATCATTACCACCCCCGGCATTTAAAACTGGCGTTAAGTAGTGGCTTTATGCCACTGCGTTTCGCATCAGGTAATGCTGGGCTCCGGCGCACAACTCACCTTAAAGGCCTGCAACGCACATGGAGCTCCTCTGGTGTTGCACGGGGTCGTGGGCGGCGGTAGTCACTTACCATCAGGTGACCTGAACTCTCGTTTGCCTTGTCCTTTTCCATAAAAAAAAAACACATCATGATCATATAGCGGCTGACACCGACTGCTACACTAATTATCATTCAAAAGAACTTTACAATACCTACTTCAGGTCGTCGGTCTATCGAGCTGGAGAGTGCCCTACGTGACGATTGCCGATCTGGACTCAAGGACATGCCGGTTTAAACGGCTATCGGCCTCTCGACAGCTATGCAGCTTTATAGTATTATTTTTTTCCTTTTGAAGTTGTATGAAACACTGCAGGGAAGGCAGAGGGCACTGGAATACTGGGGTCAAGACACTCCGTCAAAATCGAGGTATTACGTGTTAAGTGGAGGAACTCAACGCCGAGTTTTTGCTTTATTATCAGAGCGATATAATGAAAATATTAATGAAATCAGACTGTTGAACTGAGCTGATATTAAAGTCGAAAGGTGATAGAAGAAACTTTGTTATACTTATCAATTAAGAGTAGAGTTTGAGCTCGTTAGATTCGTCTAGAGTCGAGACATAATCTATCTATATATATAAAAGGACTTGTGCTGACTGACTGAGGTAAGACGCACGCAGAGCCGTAACCGCTGATGGTAGAAACGTGAAATTTGGGCAGATGTTTATTTTCATATTCTGGACATCCACTAAGAAGGGAATTTGAAAAATGTTAACCCTAAAGGGATGAAATAGGGGCTGAAAGTTTGTATGGAAAATTAAAATAATCTGTACCGATTTTTATAAAATTTGAAATTCAGACTCTTAAAAATATTTCATTGAACACGTGTTTCATGGTTTTTAATAATTCGCCCTCTAAAGGTTCAAATAAGAGGTTGAAAGTTTATATGGAAAAATCTTTTAATTGCCATCGATTTTTATAAAAAATTAAATTCAGACTGTTAAAAATATTTTATTGAACACGTGTTCGTGGTTTTTTTAGAATTCTCTCCTAATAAGCGGGCAAAGCCGCGCGCGCTCTCTAGTATTATAATAAAACTCCTTATAACAAAGTCCTGCTAATGGAATTGAATAAATTCTTAGCGTGTTCTTGATTTTTTAACTAAAATAAATAAATTAAATTAGCTAAGAGAAATATTTTTTTTATTATCTGTGATATTTAAAATTATTTTTATAGGCCAACCTCTTATGATAGTTACTTCATACAAAATATTAATTAAAAGGTAAAAGTCAACGATCTCGTATAACTCCGTGCTCGACACTTAAAAAATAACAAAAACATTAATTAAAATATTCAATAAATATAAACAAAGAGATGTGACCTTTGAATCAAGTTTAATATACTTATAAAAAAATAAGCAAGTAATAAAAAAAATTATGCAATTAATATTATTTGCCGTCGTGGCGCAGTGGCACTAGCATGTGACCGAAAATGCGACGGTTGTGCTTTCGGTTCCCACTCGGGGAAATTAAATATTTCATATTTTCATTTTGTCGCTCTAGCAAAAAGGCAAAGCGCGGCGTTAAGTCCCGCTACAGAATGTGGGGAATTCGACAGAAAGTGTCTTTTTTTTCAAATTCTGTTGGAAAGTAAACAACGGAAAATCCTAACACTAAGCCTCCTCTGCCAAAGATTGACTTCAACAACTACCAACGGTAGTTGTTGAAGTCAGATAGTTAGATTATAAAGCAAATTAATTTACAGTAATTCACGAGAAAGTATAAAATTTTGTGTAATTAAAACGAATTCTCATAATGAACCGAATTTTAATGAACGCCCGTCTAATCTGATTTATGTTGCGGAATTTGTTAATTATCCATAGCAAGTAGGTGAAATATGTATGTTTTAAATGCTTGCAAACTTTTTACATGATAAAATATGCTTTGAAATATACCCTGTATCCCGAACACTAGGGTAGCCAGATGGAAGCTAGTGTTAAGACACTCCGTTTCCCTCTTTCGCCGGATTCTGGAAGCATTGCCGTCAACGCCGCGTTTTGCTCCTTAACGAGGAGCGAATAAATGAAAACAACAAATATTTCATTTCCTCCAGTGGGAATCGTACCTACCCTCTGTCGCATTTACAGTCACACTTTTTGCTCCTGCACCTTGACTGGCCTCAATAATTATTATGTATTTTATACTCAAACCTGGAAGGGTTTGGCTTGAGACCTCAGTCAAACCAAAAAATCTGCATCAAATCTGGGTTAAAAGGTTTTATATTATTTATAGAAATATTATACATACATACACTTACTGACAGTTTTAAATATTCATAGTGCTATACTATAAAAAAACTAAAACTGCATCTTTCGCCACATAACAGTCAATCTCTCGAAAATTTATTGGAAAATAGAGTGTCTAGTTTAGTCTCTAGTTTCTCACCGCCTACTCTGCCATGTCTATGGTAACAGCGTGAAACTAAAAAATGATTGTTATATAGATGTGTATGTTTACATATAATAAAAAAGATAAAAACGCAATAGAATATAGTTTTCGTTACCAATAATATATAATTGGAAAAAGTTGTTTATTTATAAATTTAAAACTAAAATGTGCAATACTTTATAATTTTAAGTTTAATAAAAACCTACTATCATGGCAGATTTTCTTACATATGTTCAATGAACAGATATTGATCAATTACATTTTTTATGTGTATGAAATGTGTATCTGACGATATCAGTGTGTGATATGACTTTAGGTAAACAAGCCAATTTTAATTTATTTTAATATATAATTAATTTAATTGTTAATATGTAATTAAATCTCATTAATATTTGGTTACATGTTATAGTTTGAAAAATATACAACTTTATAATTAACTCTAGCTACCGTAGTTTCAGTTGGCTAAGCATTTAAAACACGAATTCTTTTTTTTGTAAAACAGTGTTTAACATGTTATTTTTAATTACTTTTTACCCGACTATACCGAAACAAAAAGGAGGGTTATGATTTCAATCCATATATATGTATGTATATTCTTTTGTTCCCTTGTAGTTTCTAAAATACTAATCATAATATGACAAATAGTATCTATATAATAGTCTCAATTATCTGCTGGTTATAGGATATATGACGTCATATTTAATTGATTGTGGTGTCCTTTAGAAGATAAAAATTGTAAACTAAAGAAAAATCATTTTCATATTTATGTTATACTAGAGGGCGCGCGCGGCTTCGCCCGCTTATTAGGAGTGAATTCTAAAAAAAAAACACGAAACACGTGTTCAATAAAATATTTCTAACAGTCTGAATTTATTTTTTTATAAAAATCGGTGGCAATTTAAAGATTTTTCCATATAAACTTTCACCCCTAATTTGAACCCTTAGGGGGTGAATTCTTAAAAACCATAAAACACGTGTTCAATTAAATATTTTTAAGAGTCTGAATTTCAAATTTTATAAAAATCGGTACAAATTCAAAAAAATTTCCATACAAACTTTTAACCCCTATTTCATCCCTTTAAGGTTAAAATTTTTCAAATTCCCTTCTTAGTGGATGTCCAGAATATGAAAATAAACATCTGCCCAAATTTCACGTTTCTACCATCAGCGGTTACGGCTCTGCGTGCGTCTTACCTCAGTCAGTCAGCACAAGTCCTTTTATATATATAGATTTGGTGTCAAATTAACATGTTATAAGTACTTTTTACCTTTTTTTATAAAAAAAAACGTTTCCAATAACAATAACATACATAACCTGATATCTCCAGGATCTAACAGGAGGGCCTGTTTGAATTAGGACAGGTACCTCCAGGTACCTGAAAGTACATGTAAGTGAAAGTTGTACGCGACCACAGCTGTCTTCTGAAAATCACAATGCATACTTATTAAATTATTAAAAATGTAGATATGTAGATATTATGTGTTTGTACGTAACAATTACAAGTGAGAATATTCTCTTGTTTTATATGTTTTAAAGCATGATTATCATTTGTCGGGCATAAGTTATTAAACTTATTTTTTTTTAAACTAAGAACTTTTTTGTAATTTAACTACTTATTATCTTGTTATTTATTCTAGTGGCTATATTAATATATAGTATATTAGGAATTTGGTTACCTACTCTTAAATAATATATTTCCTTAATAAAGATTAATTGAAATCTTCATATGTGTAGAGGCCAGTCGTGGCTCAGCGGTATGAGGTGTGACTGTAAAACCGACTGGTTGTGGGTTCGATCCCCACTCGAGGAGATGAAATATTTACCTAAATTTATATTTCCATTTCTTCGCTCTGATGTAGAGGGAAAAGCGCGGAGTGGATTTCTGCCACTCAACACGCAATGCCTCCAGAATGCGGCAGAAAGTGGGGAACGGAGTGTCTTACGTTAGGTTCCCTCTGCCTTCCTCACTGTTTGTGGGATACAGCGTGAACCTGAAAAAAAATGGAATAATGAAATACACAAATTCATACTTACGTCCAAAATCTTAAAATATAAACCCTACCTATCGTATTCAGAGCGCGTAACGAAATAATATAAGCTGCCTGCACGAAGTCTTCAACGCATTCGAGGCGGTGAAGCTGACGCGTCTTACCTACAATATAAATAGTAGAATAAAAAGATATTTATCTTTTATTATATTTTCTTAGTCTTTAAAAACTTCGAAAACGTTGCGTTCAAGTGAGAGTGTTACCGTCGTAGAGAGTTTGGCGAGTGATTTGATATTCCATTACAAAGGTGATTATTTTTTTTTTTAATTTTCACGTTTACGTGTAGTGTCTTTTTTCTACGGATTACGGTTTTGCGGTAAGAAATGTGTAATTGTGAGATTTAATAGACTTCTTTTTCGTTTAATCTTGTAATTAGTTTGTTGTAAATTAAGAGTAGAGTTAGTTTACACCTAACAACAACAGTAAATTTATTAATATAGAGCCAATTTTAAAAATTCCACAATTTTTTTTTATGTCAAAAAAGTAATAATGTAAACTTATTTTTTTACATAGAGTAACATTTTAATACTAGGTGAATATCATATCATCATCAACATCATGTAATTAATATAATATTTTTTTTCATACTTTTGCTAAGGGGCATAGAAGGTTCCTATTGAGAAAAAGGACCGTAAAAATTAAAAGTTGTCATAATAAAAACAACATTTTTCGTTTCCCATTCCCTAAACTACTCAGTTCCTAGCTGTCAAACACTAAACATCAATTTAAAAAAAATAAAAAAACGTGCTAAGAGTTAAATTGATATAAAAAAAATAAAATGTAACTGATATATGTGTGATCTTCTATTACATATTAATAAGATTGGAGTGTTTGTATGTGATTTCAAAATAACCGTATTTTTCAAGTGCATAGTGTCATTTACACGATATTAAACATAAACAAAACTATTTTTGTTTATGTTTAATATCGTAATATAATTAGTTTTTATGTGTGTAAGGGCTAATCTCCGATAAAACTGAATCAATTTTAATAAACGTTAAAATTTTATACCAAAATTTCTGCGGGATCAGGATTTATGCGAGTAACCCTGTTTGTACCTATAGATAATTATACTAATAAATTATCAACTAATTTTCCCTAAATACACTTAAATAATGTCAAGTAAATATTTATACAACCAAGCGGGCGAAGCCGCGCGTGGGCCGCTTGCTTGTTAATAAAAAAATACATTTACAAAAAAAAAAATACATTTGTAGACCCTATAAAGGTGAAATTCATTAATAATATTACTCAGTTTCACGCTATATCCCGCACACAGCAGGGTAGGCAGAGGGAATCTAGTGTTAAGACAAGCCATTCCCCACTTTCTGCCGAATTCTGAAGGCATTGCGTGTGGAGTGGCTGAATTCAACGCCACGCTTAACCTCGACACCAGAACGAAGAAATGGAAATATAAATTTAAGTAAATATTTCATCTCCTCGAGTGGGGATTGAACCCACAACCAACCGTTTTTACAGTCACACCTCGTGCCGCTGCGCCACGACTGGCCTAATATTACCTAGTAAATATTTATATCATAAATAGACCGTACTATTTACGTGTAATGGATGCAAATCATAATTTTTTTTATTGACATTGATACGTGACAGTATAGTATGAATCACTCTCAGGCCATTGGCCTGTCAGAGAAACTGCATGAGACCAGTCGCTCGGCAAATATAATGCACTGGCGTTGTTACAGTGATTATATATTTTTTTTTATTTCTTTTCCTATTGTTATTGTTGTAATATTTGTTTTTAGTATAACAATGTAATAATTAACATAACATATTTAATTATATAATTAATATATCATATTTGCTAGTAAATGTTCCTTTTTAAATTATTTTTTATAAAATATTATGATGATATACAAAAAAGAATCATGATCATTTCATAATAATTTTTCATACAGAAAAATATTTAATGAAAAAATAATATTACGTTTTTTTACCTTCACGCTGTACCCTTAACATGGCAGAGTATGCCGAGGGAACCTGGGGGCCTAGTGCCAAGACATCCCGTACCCCAATCAGACACTTCCGTTCCCCATTTTCCACCTCATTCATTTGACCAATTGTCTAATAAACAACTTCACGCTTTCTCCTGCGCAGTAAAGTAAACCGATGGAAGCTAATGTTATTGATACCTCTTTAGTTGTTAACCTTTTACTTTTTAAGTGGTGGAATTCAATACATAAATACATAAATTCTAAAAAAATATAACTATAAATATATTTTAGGCGTTAGGGTAATGCAAAATATTAAGACAGGCATTATTAAACATACGTAAAATTTTATATGAAGCTCTTAACTGGGGGTCACAAGGTTGTGGCTTCCATTCCCATTGAAGGGAATGAAGTATTTAATATTTTAATTTCTTCGCACTGGTGTCGAAGCAAATTCACAAAGTCGCAGCGTTGAGTTCTGCCACTCAGTTTACAATGCCTCCAGAATTAGGCGATAATTGGAAAATGGACAGCCTTATCCATAGGTCCCCAGGTTCCCTGTACGGTAGGTACTATCTATTTGCAGGATACATTGTGAGGCAAAAAATAAAAATAATATAAATGAATCAAAGAGTAATACAGAACCGCTGCAATGTAGATCAGAAAGAGAGCTAATTGTGCAAATATAATCTGATCAAATCCATTAATAGTTTTAATCGTCATTAAAGAACTAAATATGTATATAACATAGGGTTCAATATTTAAATTTTCAAGTAGGTACTCTTATTTCTAGAGACTCACTAATCTATGCAAATCTTAAAAGAAATGGTAATTTTTCCATTGTGTAACTTTAGGATTGCGCAAAGCCTCTTTTATTTTTTTTTACTCTTTAAGAACTTTTCGATCGAGTTAGATGATTTAAATTATGATAATTTATATCGTAGGTACGATCATATTATAAACAATAAGAATAATAGTATAAATAATTTATAAATACAGGATGATAGCGTCTTCGCTCAGTTTACGGGAGCAGCATATAGGGTAAAATATTTCAAACCCATACCTAAAGAGATTAATCAAGATATCTCAACAGGGCTTTTTTAGAAAATGCATAAAAATTTTGAACGTAGCGGGACTCGAACCACTAAGACATACATTCTCATTAAGCTACGTCGAAAGTACGTAGTTGTAAAGGACAAGCGTATAAAATGTTCGATGAATTTAAATGATGAAAAAAAAAAAATTTTCTTCTATCATTACATATTAGATAGATGTAGCATATATAGAAAGTCTTAAGAATTATATAATTTTATAAAAAATATTCTTATTCGTATAACTATGTTATTATTATAAGTAATATAAAGTATAAATAAATAAAATAAAAATAAATTAGCTTCACGTTGTATCCCGCACACAGCAGGGTAGGCAGAGGGAACCTAGTGTTAAGACACTCCGTTCCCCACTTTCTGCCGAATTCTGGAGGCATTGCGTGTTGAGTGGCAGAACTCAACGCCGCGCTTAACCTCGACACCAGAGCGAAGAAATGGAAATATAAATTTAAGTAAATATTTCATCTCCTCGAGTGGGGATCGAACCCACAACCAGTCGGTTTTGCAGTCACACC
>JAATLQ010032116.1:0-13091 GCA_013421005.1 Heliconius erato x Heliconius himera | reverse complement strand
TCAGGCCATTTTCGACCCTCTATAATTTCGTTGTGGATAAAACAAGAAACCTGAATTTTCAGTAACTAATCAGGCATTATATAAACACGGTATATTTAAAATTTCAGTCAATTTGAACCAGTAGTTTAAGAATGACAACTTGTTAAAGTTTCTAAATTTTGTCACTCACTGACTGACTCACCGATCATCAAAAGTCCAAGGCACTTCTAGCAGACATAGAAGCTTCAAATTTAGAATACCAATAGAGTTTAGTGTCTTAATCATGGGAAAACCTAAATATTTTGTAATTTCGGTCCAGTTTTCCTAATACACCAACTGCATGAATAACTTTGTAATCCCATATAAATGTATAGGATTACAAGGTTACATTTGCAGTTAATGAATCATTATTACTGTATAATAGAAAATAAGTGTAGATAGGTACCAAAAAGTAGGACTCTACAAAAAGAAGTGAAATGCCATTAAAAACATCCTGTAAAAAAACCCAAATCTCGCAGCTCAGTCTTTCTACCGTAAAAAGTTGTGAGATCCATGTAATACCAAGTCGGTTAACCTATTTAGTCTCTACTTAAGGGACCTTCTGTCTTAAGTTATTACATAGGTTATTATCATGCCAATATTAAAAATATTTTACGTTTTAAACAAATAGATCGACTTGGACATCGCATGATTTGATTGTTAGTATGTATCACACACACTACACAGCACGACGGGCCAGCAACCGAATTCCTCATCAGAGTCCTTCCAAATATGATGTCTAATATGTCTTTCGATAGGTTGTGTTTTCATGCGATGTCCAAGTCGATCTATTTGATTAAAACGTAAAATATTTTTAATATTGGCATGATAATAACTTATGTAATAACTTAAGACAGAAGGTCCCTTAAGTAGAGACTAAATAGATTAACCGACTTGGTATTACATGGATCTCACAACTTTTTACGGTAGAAAGACTGAGCTGCGAGACTTGGGTTTTTTTACAGGATGTTTTTGATGGCATTTATTATTTAAGGAAAGAATTGTTGGTTATTTCATCTCGGTTGGTGGTTATCTATACCGTTGTTATATACTTAATAAATTGTAGTTTGAGGTTTTTGGGATTTTATTTGATATTGCTCGCTAAATTTATCATATTTATTGTGGAAAGTACTTACTGAAAGTCCAATAAAAATCAGTTCAGTTGCTCTGAACATTAGCTCGGGGAAATAGAAAGACAAACAGAGACAAAAAATATAATATTTTTTATGTATTTAAGTATTATGTAAATAAACACATACAGTTGCAAAAACATAACACAACACATTTAATTTTAATTCTTTTAAATATTTATTTTACTTTGATGATATTAAGGGCTGGTTTTGTTTAGTTTTTTTTTTATTAATATTTTAATAGGTATGTTTACGTTTACTTATATATATTTTTTCATTTAAATTAGTTAGATATTTTCAAAAACAAATTTCATAAATATATCTAATAAGCATTCGTATAGTTCAAGCGGGCGAAGCCGCGTCCGGGTCCGCTAGTATTAAATATAACTTTTCCTCGAACCCACAACCATCGTCGCACCGTTTACCGTCGCACACCTATGCCTCTGCGACACGACTGGCCTCAAATCTGTGTGTATAACAGAAAAAAATACTAAGAATATCTTTTATACGCAGACGAAGCCGCGGCAAGCCGATAGTAGGCAATAATCCCAAATCGGCCTAACTTTGCGAACAGGCGGGGGATTAAGAAAAATTTCAATTATACTTCATTGTACGTAGAGGATCGCAGCGTTGGGATTTTACTTCCTCCTAAATCAAACCACAGACAAAGTATGTCTGTATAATTTCCTTGATTTATATAAATCTTTTGATCCGTATAATTAAATTTTATTAATATTAAAATTACAATATTGACGAATTTTTTTATATCTTTAATTTTAAATAATAAATATAATACAACTTAAGACCAATCGTGGAAAAGGGCCAAAAGCGTGCAAATAAACTTAACAGGTTGCGGGTAAACTCGATAGGTTGTGGTTTCGATTCCTGTTCGAGGAAATATTTTGATTTTTTAATCGAAGAAATATTTATATTAATATAATATTTTGATTTACTCGCTCTGGTAACAAGACAAAGAGCGCGGTTGAGTTCCGTCACTCGACAGGCTACGCCTCCAGAATTTGTTGTGTTATTTTCAATGCTCTATATAATTTGTTGTGTTGAACTGAAATGTACTAATGGGAACGGAGCCTACTTGATACTCGGATCGCAGATTTTCTCTGCCTACCATAGGGTATATACAGGATAAAGCAAGAAGGTAAAAAATATAATAATGTAAAATTGTTTGTCAATCAATATTGGCAGAAGGATTTGATTATTTGAAAAATTAATGACTAAAATCTTAAGTTGTTTGACTGACAAGTCAGTTATGTAAGAATGGCACTGCGATATAGATTTAATAGTTTCAATGTTTCCCAAACTATTTTAACTTGAATAACAGATATTTCCATCAAAAATATTATTATAATCAGTTTTAAATTACCTTTGACAAAAATCATGGGACTGATAACCCGAATTAGAGCCAAGAAAGCGATTGTAAAATCGATTTGGCCATCTCGATTCACGTCTGCGTTATCGATTTTATGCCATTGAAGTTAATTAAGCTAAGCTCGGAACTTTGCTTGGCTTCTATTTCTATCTTAATCGATGTTTTATTTCCGATTTTCAATGTTTAAATATATTTGAAATTTTTAAGACTCCTTACTCCTTTAGATTATTCTGAACCTAAGGTACGCTTTTATTTCAGGGTTTTATAAGTATAAATAAAGAAACTCTTTATGTCTCTAACAAAAGAATTGAGATCTACGTGTGTGCCAAGTTCTGTAAATAATCTTAAAATAGAATTTTACGCAATATTTTTTTTTCTACCCAAGTCCTTTCATATCAATGCACTCAAAAAATTTAAAATGATAAAAGCCACGTACAAAAAGTCACATTATAACTCAATACTGACGTATGAAGTGAACTATCTTATTTATTTTCCTACTGAGACCCATTCGTGGTTCTGCTATTGATCTGTCACCGCACATTTGTATCAAAGATTTATTGTGTTTCAGACAAAATGGATAGCTACTATATTACAATAGGGTAATGCTTTATTTTACGTAAGCTTTTTAAGTTTTCTTCAAAAGTGAAGTGGATGAGGAATTTTTAACCGACTTTTGCAATAAAAGGAGGTTATCAATTTGAGTGTATTGTTTTTTATGTTTGTTACCTTAGAAATGTTGAGTGGCTTAACTTATTTTGATGATTCTTTTTTTATTTGAAAGCTAATGCTTTCTTTGTGGTCCCATTTTTGATAATGGTATCCATATGTGCGCTGCAATTGGACACATAACTCAGTATCAACTTAACCGATTTCGATGATTTTTTATTGGAAAGAGTACAAAATAAGAGTAGAGTAATAAAAGTTTAGTTAAGTTTTAATTATGGGATCCAGGTTAAAATGGAAGAAGTCGGTTTTTTTGTTAAAAATTATAGTTGTTGAGATAGGTAAACGTTATTAAACACACATTTAGTTATGTAAATCAATCAATGATATTTTTTCATTTCACAAAAATGGAAAATATGAATTAAATATTGCATTTAATATTTAATATTTTAATATCTTGAAAGTAAATGTTTAGAATTGATATAGAAAATTTATAAATAAAACAAAATACAACATGGAAAAAAAACTACTTGTGTCGATAGAATCCTATTAGATAAATACATATTAATAATTGAGGTCGTCGTAATTCATTTACACATACGATCATCACGTCCACTGTGGACGTGACGGTCGGGGGTTCGATTCCCAATCAGAAAATTACATATTTGATATTTTCATTTCCTCGTTTTGGCAACAAGGTAAAGCACGGCGTTAAGTTTCACCACTCAACACACAATACGTATAAAATACGGCGGAAATTTGGAAACGGAGTATCTTAATGGAAAACCGATTGACTTAAGACTAGGTCCCAGCTTCCTATTCTGCAATGTACGGGATACAGCGTGAAGCTAAAAAAAATATTACTATATGATATATTCTCATCGCGCTATGTCTTGGAAATTGGGCGGTGCGTGGGAAACGGAGTGTCTGAATTCTAGGTTCTCTACCTAGACCACTACTGATATACAGGACTGTATCCTGTGAAATAGCTTTTTATAATAAATATAGGCGAAAAATAAAACACAGAATGACATTTCATAATCATAAATTCACTTCTACCATCCACAAAGAACGTGAAAATACGATAACATTTATTACATATCATCCAAAGCTCCAAACGTAGAGCCAAAAAGCTTATGAGCCTAAAAAAACATCGCGAAAACAATACGTATACTGTTCAATGCATTTAAATTGTATTAACTTCTGTGAAAACGATACCGAGTTGGCAAAAAACCAACGGAAAATAAAAAAACAGCCAAGTTGACAATGTGAACTTCCATTTGCAAAGTTAGGTACATATTGGCTCCGGCTCGATTGGTTTACTAAAGTACTTTCTGATTAATTGTATGGTTTCTTTGAATTCATTTTTGTTATAAATAGTGTATATTATGATTGAAATCTAAAGTGAATTTTGTGGAAACATTTTTCTTATTGAGCTTTTTTAAGATGTATGAATTACATAGACGCTGGCGTAGCGGTACAGCGTCTGACTGTAAATGTGGTGGTTGTGGGTTCGGTACTTATTGAAGGGAATAAATTACTTTCATTTCTGTGCTTTGGGATAAAGATGAAGACAAAGCGCTGTGTTGAGAGGCTTTGAACGGAGTGTTTTAACATTAAGTTTCCTCTGCTTACCCTGCTACACGTGGGCTAGAGAAAGGGGGCGTGAGATTAAAAAAAATATCTTATATTATAGCAAAGTGTTTGATTAATACTTATTAAAACAACGTATGAAAAAAATAACGTAGCGGGATTTGAACCCGCGTTTCTTTGGAAACCGTCCAAAGAGGCGCGTGGTAGGCTTGAACGTCCTTCCTTCTTCTGTTATATTTCATGCACTTAAGACACGGCTTTTGATTGGCTGCGCTGTATTTTACTAAATTCATAACATAAATAATAGGTTAGGTTTTTTTTTAGAATAAATCTACAGCATGGTATTAATTCACAAATATGTCAATTACATCACGATGGTGTCAAATTTATGATATTCATAAAATTAGAGTTTCAATTTAAAATTGTGGACCCAAAGCTATTACCGGGAGGGCATCGCCGTCCCATTGATAAATTTTACACAAAGAGTGTCGAGGGATTCTTAAAGAAAAAATCTACAAGATTAATTATCTCTAGGGTACTTAAAAATTTTGGAGGAAACAGACACTTTTCTTTTGAGAGTCCTTTTTTATATTTCGGCTATGGAATAAACGGAGAAAGTTACAAAATGTCACCTATCTATATTTTCACAAAAAAATATATTTCTTCATGAATAATTTTATCCTTTAGTGGCCGTCGTAGCGCGGGGCACAGCGAGTGACTATAAACGCGACGAATATAATGAATTATTTTCAAATCTTTACTCTGCTTACAAGACAAAGTGCGGCGTCAAGTTTCACTACTCGCCACGCAATGTCACAAACTGAACAAAATATAGGGAAACAGAGTGATTAAACACTATAATTTCAAAAAAAATCAGATGCATTATAAATATTCCGAGTGGTAATAGAACTCACAACCACCGTATCCACTCAGACGACGTGCTCTTATTTTCTTTGAGCAACCTATTAATAGTAAAAATCGTCGTAATTGGTAGCTCTCTCAAACACTTCCAGACTCAAGGATTGGTTGCGTTCCATTATACCTTCTATTATATAGCCTTGAGAATGTCTTGGTCAAATAATAATTTAGTGTAACTTTCACCCTTATTTCGTTAGCCATAAGATGTATAATCCCAAAGTATGAGGATAAGACGTAATTAGGAACGAGGATGGCACTTCATCCTTATAGGTTGGTCTCGCATCGAAAATGCTAGGTTCAAATTAATTAGACTTGGCCGTCTGTTAATGGTAGGTCACCTTTGTAATAATGCTTTTTGAAATGTCCTCCTGAGCTCAAGAGCTTCGAGAGGAAGCTGTCTATTGTTTAACTAGCTTTTAACTAGTGTTCGTTATAGTACACCTTGGAGTGGAATTGGGATCGAGTTTTTCATACGTTTTGCTCTCCATGATTTTAGTTTCAACTTAACTTTTTTTGGCTTAGCTAATATTTCAATATATCAACTGTATCATGATTAAGCAACGTAGATACAGGTAGCCTACGATTGAGACACTTCGTTTACCACTCATTGCCCAAATTGAGACACTACAATGTTACATGTTGAGTAGCGGAACATAACACCGCGTTTTGCGTTGTTACCAGAGCAAGAAAACTGAAATAAGTCATTCTCTCGGTTGCTGGTTTAAGAATTTGTATATTTTATCAGTAAATATCCTAGATCATCGATATGTTATTTTGTTTGTATTGTTACTTCTAAGCTGAAAGTTGCATTTTCAAGTTTCACCCGGGGTATATTTATTTTATGATAAACATTAATTATACGTATTATTAATTAATTTACGAGAATTTAAAAGGTACTTGCAGTACTAAGCTTAAATACGAGTAGATAGGAAGAACGTTACACTGGTTCATTCACTTGATTTGTATTTCACAAAGTCCGTTTGAACGTCAGAGGCAATTCCATCAGAGAGTTTAAGAAAGATTAGCTGTAGACTTATATTATGTATGGTATACATGGACAAGTATGTTTCATTATTTAATGGCGAGGCCAGCCGTGATGCTAACTGCATCACGGCACAACGTGTAACTGTAAACGCGATTGGTTGTGGGTTCAAACCCCACTCAAGGAAATTAAATATTTATTTAAATGTATATTTCTATTTCTTTGCTCTGGTGCCGAGGCAAAAAAGGGCGGCGTTGAATTCCGCCACTCAATATCATAAATCTTTTTTCCATTCTTTCATCACTCATTCGTTCGACGTGCCCAAATCAGCTCAGCACGTTCTTCTTCATTCTCACAGTGACATCCTCGCTAGTACCTGCTATTCTGTGTATCTCTTTATTGCGAATCATATCATACGATTTTTTTTACTTTTAAGTGACAGTAGTACATTCTGCCTGTAGGCTCAGTGGGTATAGCTTATTCATATTTTTGTTTTTAAAATTATAACATTTAAAATGACAGTCGTTTGTTCTTAAAAGCTACCAATTTATTAGCTTTATTTAAGTATTTTATTTAATTAACATTAGATTTGCTCTGTGAATTCTGCTGTATATTTAACAAGCGTGATGTAAAAAAACCTTATATTTACAACACATTTTACGACCAAGATAAAGAAACCTTATGATGATATCACATTTTCAAAATTTCTTATATTTACATATTTTTAATTTTTGGCATGGGCAGAGGAAACCTAGTATCAGGACTTTCTGATTTTTTACCCAAATTCGTGTCATTCAGGGACAAGACGCAATCGATTTGTTTTGCAAGAGCGGGGAAGCCTACTGTGCCACGATAAATTTCAAATCGATTTACAAATTTTACATATAATATATTTAACACTTATAAAATGTAAGTGTGAAATATTTAAAAGAACAGAAACATATACAGAATAACACTTTTCCCCATTGGTTTCTAACCCACAACTACTGTGTGCTGTCAGAAAAGTCCCAACTTTGCCACGACGGCATATTAACTCCTTACGACAATGTTGAAACTTGGAAATAAGTTCTTAGAACTGTATGTATTTTAAATTTCCAGTGCTATTTTCATATTATAATATTTTCAAGCTTTTCTCTTTATATATATTTCGTATAATGAAATGTGTTGAAAGTTAAAATTTACGTAATATTTCATATTACGGATTCAAATTGAACTCTAAAAATTTTGACTTCTTGAAACATTTTCATTTATAACAGCGAGAAATTGAATGTAATATAAGTACCATCAAATTTGTCGAACCCATTACATTGGCGCATACCGTTTATATATATGTATATCAATTAATAGTTTAATAATCAATTAATAGTTTAATAACAAAATTAAAGCCCAATCTAAATTGTGAATAATAATAATAACAAAAAAAATTTTTAAATTCTGAGCTGCATAATTTTTGTTATTACATATTATAAGTTATATGGCTTATATGATACCTCCACCGATTTTTTTTCATATGTTAAAACAATAGGGTTAAAATAATAAGTTCTTTGATTTTCACGATTATTACACATTTTAAATGAAATTATTTTAACCGGATCAATCGCGTATATTTAATATTATACATTCTTGGAAACCTGACGCTTCGAACACTTTGCAGTAGAGTTCGTGGTCACGGGTATCAAACTACTGCCAACGATTTCTTAATTGCCGCGCGTACTACCCTTGATTCCTGCAGAATGAACTGACTATTTTGCCCTCCGGTATGGTGGATTTGAGAGTTCAATGATTTTATGAGTGGGTCCCAGGTGGTAAGCCAGTGGTGTAAGGTAAGGTGAGCCAGTGTTCTAAAAGTTCAACATATTCTATAGGCATATCGTTATCCTCTAGTTTCCTCTTGACA
Source organism: Heliconius erato x Heliconius himera (assembly GCA_013421005.1). NCBI lineage: Eukaryota > Metazoa > Arthropoda > Insecta > Lepidoptera > Nymphalidae > Heliconius > Heliconius erato x Heliconius himera. The sequence continues at coordinate 4,503 of JAATLQ010032116.1, read as the reverse complement.
ATCCTGATGCAGTCCTTAATGAGTATACTGGTGATCAGTGACAGTAATGTATCTTAAACATACGCGATTAATCCGATTAAAATAGTTCCATTTAAGGTTAACATGTTTTTTTTTATTTATATTAACTTTTTTATTTATATTAACTGAGGCCAGTCGTGGCGCTGCGGCACGAGGTGTGACTGTAAAACCGACTGGTTGTGGGTTCGATCCCCACTCGAGGATATATAATATTTAATATTTACTTAAATTTATAATATTTACTTAAATTTATATTTCCATTTCTTCGCTCTGTTGTCGAGGCAAAGCGCGGCATTGAGTTCTGCCACTCAACACGCAATGCCTCCAGAATCCGGCAGAAAGTGGACGTGGAACGGAGTGTCTTAACACTAGGTTCCCTCTGCCTATTCTGCTGTGTGGGGGATACAGCGTGAAGCTGATTTATATTAACCTCAGTTTATTTACAATACAATATTAGCATTACAACCACTATTCACTTCATGATACATTCAATAGCCGTATCTATAACAAGCCGTGCCCGAGCAATCTGTAAAGGCGGAGAACACAAAATGTACAAAGCAAATAACTTAGTATTCAAGTCACACTGTTTAAATTTGAAACGAGTGATATAATAATTTCAGTGTTTCAAGTACACTTTGTTTTGTATTGTTTCCTTCGAAATGCACCTGAGCTTTACTATATATATATTGGATTAGCTTTTTTCAGGTTCACGTTGTATCCCGCAGATAGCAGAGTAGGCAGAGGGAACCTGTAATCCTTGTGATAACATACTCCGTTCTCGTTACTGTCACTTCAAAACGCCAAAACTGGATGCATTATTTGAGTGGCGGAACTCAACGTTGCAATGCTTTATTTGATATAACAATGTAATCATGATTTTGTACTACTATTACTACTACTACTACCCACGGATTCGTCTGTGTGTGCAAATAGTTATTAATAATTTTATTAACAGTTGTGTATCATAGATAACCAATCTATAATCCCCCTTAATAAATGTTTTTCCAATTTAGATTAGTATTTTCTGAGATTAGTATCTATATTCAACCATAAAGTCATTTGCATTATTTTTTCTCTTTTCTTTTGTTTTCTTCTTTAAAGTATAAAATTTTGCACTATAAAGTGTTAATAAAAAAAAATATGAAATATATGCTTTATACAGAGACTACTATCACTACTTTCTTACTTTAGATATATAATGTGGGAAATGGGTTGTCTTAACCCTAGATTACTAACCTTCGTCGATTCGACGACGTGGGTTTGTTTAAATCGCGTTAACTCTTGTGCGCGCGATCGTACGCCTTTCATACTTTTGGTAATCTATGTCGACCCATTGCCCCCTCGACTGATGATAATGTTTTGAGCGCAGGGGGCCCGTGAGCGCCATTCTACCAACCATGGCTCGTCGAATCGACGAAGGTTAGTAATAACGTCATATTTTGTATTATTTAGTTAACTTATATTTGCGTAATTTTTTGTATTGTTTATTTATTTTGTTTAAATTCAATGCTATTTATTATTCGTTGTTTAGATGTGATTCGTCAGTTATTATTACAAGACGACAGCGGTATAGAAAGATCATCAGGGAGTGAGGCAGAAGATCACCTTGAGGCTGATCCTGCTTATGAAACAGATGGTGAAGATGAAGTTTCTACTTTGACCTAGCAGCAACTTTCAGGTCAAGATAGTCAGATACCAAGTAGTGATACAATTCCTTGTTGAATTTTACAAGGAAACTAAAGGAGGTGTAGGCAAATTGGACCAGATGTGTTTCCTTGCTTCTTGCAATAGAAAAGCACACTGGCTATTGTGCCTTTTTTTATAGAATGCTAAATATTGCATTTATAAATAGTTACGCTATTTATGTAACTTATAATATATATAAGCTAACAAAAAGCCTTTATCGAGACGTGATTACCTAAAAGCTCTGTATGATAAGCTAACCGAATCACACATATAAAAGAGATTGACAATATCAACTCTTTAAACTGATCTGCGGGGCTAAAATACACAGATATTAAACATGTCAGGAAGGAGTACTTCGAATTCTACAATTCTACAATTCCGATGTACCTCCTGTGCAAAGAAAAAGGTAAATATGTGCCTTTTGCCCGCAAAGCGAAGGACGTTGGATGACTGAAAGTGCAATAAATCGTTGTGCGACGAGGACAAACTTGACATATGTCACAAATGTATTAATTGCTAGATTTTTACCATAATTTTTATTTAATTAGTTTATTAAATTACTTATTTTTAATATTTAGAGATTGTTTGTTAAATTTACTTTGTATAATACTTATATAACAACTTTAAATATGTTACTATTGTTGATTTTGCATAAAATCTATGATCTTATTCTTAAGGCTGAAGGTTAATAATTATGATATTTTGGTTCATGTAAACATAACAAATAGAAAGAAAAGATATAAATAATTAATAAAAAAAAATAAAAACATACACGTTTCATTTAAATAAAACCCATTATCCCTTGTAGCAAATAGCGTAGTCGAAACGACGAAGGTTCGTAATAAGCGTCGAAAAATAAGGTTAGTAATCTAGGGTTAACACTTGGTTCCCTTCTGTCTACCCTGCTGTGTGCGGGATACACCGTGAAACTGATTGTTAGATACCTAAAGACCAAAAACACGATACATATCATTTCAAAAGTGTCATAAAACAAAATACTATAGCAACAGCTGGTCTGTCTCTCTATCAAATATGCGTTACGCGTATCGTATCTGTGTGACATGGCTTGTTTATTAACAAACATGTCCCGTGGGGTTGTGTTACAATTGTACCTACTAGTACTGGCTCTAAAATTATAATTATAGTAGGATTTCAGATTAAGTTGTATTAGAATTCGTTCTTTTAGCAAGTGCGGTGTTAAGTTCCGCAATAAATTACGCAAGGTTTCGTGTCTGTAGGAAAGTGGACAACGGAGTGTCTTAACACTAGCTTCTCTGCTTTAAAAATAATATTACAAATCATTAACTCAGCTTCACGCTGTACCCCGCACACAGCAGCGTAGGCAAGTGGTAAGCCGAATTTTGGAGGCAATACGTGTTGAGTGGTGGAACTCAACTCCGCGCTTCGACATCAGAGCGAAGATATTAAAATATTAAATATTTCATTTCCTCGAGTGGGTATCGAACCCACAATCAGTTTCACAGGAATGGCTATATATAAAAATATCATATATATTCATATATATATATAAAAAATATTACATACGTACATATAATACAGTGAAGGAAATCTGAATGTTACCCTTCCTCGAACCGCTTAAGAAAAGCGCTGTTGATACAAAATCAATAATCCTTGACGTCTCGTTTAAATGTCGACCGCAAACTGACGACGACCGACGCGGCGATTGATGACGACTCTTACGATGATTCTAGATTTTAAGTTCTTACTTAAAAATTTAAAAAATATAAAATGACGTTGAGGCCAGTCGTGGCGCAGCAGCACGAAGTGTGACTGTAAAATCGACTGGTTGTGGGTTCGATCACCACTCGAGGAGATGAAATATTTGCTCTGCCTACCTACCTCTGCTGTGTGCGGGATACAGCGTGAAACTTTTTTTTTATAAAATGACATTATTTTGGTTGGTATACCTATATGTTTGTATGACTTCGTTCGCATTGTCTAATTAAAATAACTAATATTTGTGTTTCTTAGCGCGAGAACTAACTTAAATACTGGAATGATAAATTTGATTATCTAATAAAATTATCGTTATCGATGTAATATCGTTTGTAATCTTATTAGATAAATGTACTATCCAATACAAAAATGTTTTATTCAATTTAAATGAGTAATTCCTGAGATTAGCTCCATACAATAGATCTATAATTTGTCGCAAATGCAAATTCTCGATAATGATCCTATGTTCGTACATAATGCAGTGTTGGTATCGACGCTGTTATACGGCACCGAAACGTGGGTGAAATGTGGGAATGAAAGAAATATGAATGCCGTGGAGATGTGATTTCTTCGTAGGATATGCAGAGTCAGCTTAGCGGATCGAATCCGCAATGAAGAGATACACAGAATGGTAGTTACTACAGAGGCTACTTGTGCTGTGTGATCCCGGCCTAGAATAGGATCATCCTGGTACTGGTGGTGTCGTAAGAGGCGACTAAAGTACGTGTGGTAGAGTCACGTCGCCAGCAATGGCAACACGCATGGGCAGACTCGACCGGATCATTACCACCCCCGGCATTTAAAATCGGCGTGAAGTAGTAGGCTTTATGCCACTGCGTTTCGCATCAGGTAACGCCGGGCTCCGGCGCCCAATCCACCTTACAGGCAGGCAACGCACCTGTAGCTCCTCTGGTGCTGCACGGGGTCGTGGGCGGCGGTGATCACTTACCATCAGGTGACCCGCACGCTCGTTTGCCCTGTTTTTTCCATAAAAAAAAAAAAAAAGAGGTCGTCACGGTGAGAATGAAGAAGAACGTGCTCAGCTTGTTTTGGCACGTCGAA
>JAATLQ010032115.1:0-13077 GCA_013421005.1 Heliconius erato x Heliconius himera | reverse complement strand
CACAGCAGGGTAGGCAGAGGGAACCTAGTGTTAAGACACTCCGTTCCCCACTTTCTGCCGCATTCTGGAGGCATTGCGTGTTGAGTGGCAGAACTCAACGCCGCGCTTAACCTCGACACCAGAGCGAAGAAATGGAAATATAAATTTAAGTAAATATTTCATCTCCTCGAGTGGGAATCGAACCCAGAACCAGTCGGTTTTGCAGTCACACCTCGTGCCGCTGCGCCACGACCGGCCTCAAACGTACGTACGTAGTAAAATATATATTTATAGTAATAAATTGCTTTTAAATTATAGATATGAACTAATATTGAATATATTTGAAAACGTCATTTTAAGCAATAGATTCTTTACAATTTTCTTAAATGTAGATACCAAACAAAATTAATGGTATACAGGCTTAAAAGGTTGGTTATGGTGGAGAGGGACATAGATTTAATTTTTTTAGGATATTATTTAATTGTGCTCGCAAAAATTATCGTAATTTAAAATAATTATAAAATACAATTATTTTAAAATCGTTTGTTTGTGTTTAATTAACTGTATACACATTTTAAAAAACGCTTGTTTTGATGACACAAACAGACTCTCTAAACTATCATAAACCTATCTAAAATATTATAAACTTTAACCTATTGAAACTACATAGTTCAATAAAATGTTAAATAAAATGTTATTTCTGTAGAAAGTTAATAATATTGGGTCCTAGAAGAACATACACTTACATAAGTGAATTAACCAACAAGTAAGTAAGAGTGTTTTTCTTGTTCATTTAAAATGAAATTTGCTGCGACTTAATGTGACTTAAAAAATTACCAATTTTAAATGAAAACAATGAAAATTTTGATATGGGGCAGTGACAGTTAAGGAATATATTATGCTCCATATAGTTGAATGAGAAATATTCAATTTTATTCTAAAATATTTGGCGTAAAAATTAGAAAGTATTTAGAAGTGCTAAAATGGTTGGACTGTTAAGTCGTTGATAAAATTCTATGCCTTATATATCTCACTACTTTGCACGAAACTTCAAGTGGAAATGAAATGAAAAGCTCAAGTGATGAAACGCTTTAAATGAGATGAGGCTGAGTTGAACTATTTATGTTTCCGTAAAATTTATGTTTTCAATAAATATCTATTATAAATGATATCCTACTAACTAGAGGCATAAGAGTGTGACTGGAACGCGACGGTTGTGGGTTCGATCCCCACTCGGAGGAATTAATTATTATTTATTAATATTTTCATTTCTTTACTCTGGCATCAAGGCAAACACCCTCAACACGTATAAAAGAAATTGTTTTGCAGAATATTTTTATTTAACCTTTCAGTCGTGTCAGTTGAGGTATCCTAAAAACTTTTTTTGTTCATCATTCGTATACAAATTCCAATAGTAACTGTTACTTTTTTTTCAAATCTTAACCTACATTGACAGTATTCAAAATATTTCTCGTTAGAAAGCTTAACGAGATAGAGCTATTGTTGTTGTATTGTTCTCAAATGGTTTTACTATTCAAAGTTTATTATAGAAATACTATTTTAATTTTAATCGAATGTATTTGATATCGCAAAGCCCCTAAATATAGGCAATTTCATGGATACTATTTCGAACTTTGTTAATACTTAATATTTTGACGACACAAAGTGTAACTGTACACGCGGCTGGTTGTTGTGTTTTGGTTTGATCGAAACTCAGATTACAATAAATTGTGAGCGACTATTTAATTCCAGATTAAATTTTAGTGCCGTGCGTGAGTGTAGCACAGAACGAGCGAAATAATTGATTCGATTATGCCTTCCATTCGGTCGGTGTAATACGTGATCTCTGTTTTTAGAGTTCCTTACCACAAAAGATAAAAATGGAACTCTAGTAGGATTACATTGTTGTCCATCTTTCAACACCAATTATCTCAAGACTACGTGGAGATTACAAACTTATATTTGTAGTTGTTTTCATATAAAATTAGTGCAAATTCACGCTAACTTAAGTTTGTCAACTTTTATTGGCGTTGTCAAGTTGTAATTTCCGTTACCTATATCTCGAATTTGGTACGAAAACTTCAGTGGACGAGTCCGACTAGCACTTAACCGGTTTTTTTTATTCTCGTTTTGATGATCACTCAAAAACAATAATTTAATCCTCCTGGTTTCACTTAACAAAATATTATGATCAATGAGGTGAAATTATCAAATAGACTTTTAAATATTTCAACATAAATTTTAAGAACAATCTACGATTTTTCGAAACAACAAAATGTAAACAAAAGTTGTAAAATATTCCTGAGTATTTTTTGAGTTACTTTGAATAAATTAAAATAAGATTTTAATATTTTGTTAGTGTTATTTGATTTTTAATTCACAATTAAAGTTATTTTATACTTATTCAAAAAAAAGAATTTGTATGAAGAATACTAATAGTAGGTATCTTTTATTGTAAAATTAATATAACCATTTAAAATGTAAATCTACGTAAAAATATTGAAAAAGGATATTTCAACATATATTTTGAGTATTTGTTTATGGTTAAGCCAGTCTACGTGGTGATATGTTGTACTTGAATGAGAATTAGATTTTTGCATGCCATTACGCCAAAATTTGGCAATGGATTGTTTTGGTTACACGCAATTTTAAATATGTATGTATATATTTAATATTATATAAAATATTTCAAAGTACACTTTAATATATAGAGGCCAGTCGTGGCGCAGGGGCCCATAGTGTGCCTATAAACGCGACTAGTTGTGGGTTCGATCTCCACGTGAGAAATTGAAATATTTATTTAAATTAATATAGTAATTTCTTCACTTTGGTGTCGAAGCAAAGCGCGGTGTTGAGTCGTATCTTCAGAATTAGACGGAAAGTGAAGAATGGAGTGTCCTAACACTAGGTTCCCTCTGCCTGCCGTGCTGTGTAGGGGATGCACCGCGGAGCTGATTTAATATTTTTTTAACAAAGTATATTTAATACATGTTTTACAAATAATGTCATTTTAATAAAATTTATTGAATGGATTGCAGAAAACAAATTCTACATATATTTTTCCAAAAAAATCTGTACAGACAACAAAATATGGAAATAATATAAAATTGTATTTTATATTATTTCCATATTCCATGAGATTAAAAAGCCGACAAATTCATATAATTAATCAAGTTTATCTCTCTTTTGTTTAGCAAAAAATCTTATCAAAATCCTTTACGTGATCTATAAAGATAAAACCGGACAAACTAAGAGTGATTAATGGAGACACATACATACATACGTAGTTATAGAGAAAACTGTTTACGTTACTAAAGTACACACTAACAGTTTTAAACTCCTCACAGTCCCTAAGGTATCATATCACGTAAAACTTCTCGAATCTTCCATATTTAGTTTGATAATAAACTAGAAATTTCCCCCATTTACGTATGAATGCGACATAATTTTAAGTCGCCGCATGCTTTAAAGGCAAGCAATAAACATTTTAGAGCTAAACATAAACCAAGCCGTAAATTGAGACATCACATCTTTTTATAAAAGATATATCATATATGATATTATTAAAATATAACATTTGTATGTTAATTAGATTCATTTAAAAATTGTAAAAGAAAAATGGGATTTTTCATATTAAATAGCTTATTATCTGGATTTAGTTTAAATATTAACGGCCATTGAAGTCTTTATTATTCAGTAATTTACGTTTAATTTATTTTTATCTGTGTAAAGCCAATTGAATTGCACAATCACAAGCGAGGTATTTTATGCGTTTGGATTAGTTACTATGAGTTATATTAAAAACAATACATATAATATTTATTAAAAACAGATAGTTTATCCTTCATAATCTGTTACATAATTTAACAAGGTCATGTATGTAATGCAATAAAATACTGCCACTTTATTGGAAAACCTTACAAAATAAGATGTTATCTGATATATGAAAAAAAACTAAAAAGAATAATCAGCTTCACGCTGTATCCCGCACGCGGATTCAGAAGACTCTCCGTTCCTCTACAAACAAACCAAATACGACGATAAATACTTATATAATAAACAAATAAACAAAATTTCAAAGTTTATCGTATACTGCACTCGAATATGTGAAATAAACTTAACTTAGACTACCACCGTAGGATAATATCAGTTCTGTAGACGCTAAGTTACGACGTAGAGTCATCGTAGCTACTGCTTCGAAATATACATATACTAGCGGCCCACTCTCGGCTTCGTCCGCATACCATCTATATATTCTTTTATTTTGCTGCATTTGCCATAAGATTGATTGTATAATTTTACATTCAATCATTTTTTCATAGTTTTGAGGAAGTGCAAGCGCTGCGTTACTGCCTGCGAGGACCACGGGACTGGAGCCTAGGCTTGCGGCCGTAAACAGAGCGTTGAATTATTTTAATTTAACATTTTCTCTAAAATTGTAGGTCCAAATTAAGTACATGCTACAAGGCCAAAGCTTATCTCCATGATTTTTCTGATGAGGGAATAAGTTTAGCTCGTAAGTTTCGATATCTTTGACAAATAAAAAACATTACAATATCACCTTGCAATGTTCAATTATTTTTTGCCACAAAAACTCTTAATGTGACTTATTAATGAGAGATAGATAGGGTGTCGCGGACTTTATTTTGAAACTAATGAAATTGAATGTTCTTTTATTACAATGTATTTACATATATTTAGTCTTTTCTGCAGCGCACGCAGTTAAAGTAATTCGATGGCGTTCCTAATTATTCTTAATTCATAATTTAAGGGTAACTAAGAATTAAACCGTAATGTTATATAGTCTATAGCACTCCTGAGGAATGTAGCTTTCATACAAAACAAAACGCCCACCGAGAATGCTGTACAAAAATTTAGAGGTCTCGAGCTTTTCCTGAAATTCCGGTTTAGCTTAGCCAGAGCTCTTTCAAATTATACCTCACTTGAAAAAAAAAAATGGCCGTTTATATCGCAAAAAAACGCGTATTTCGATCAAGGTACTTTCAGTTAACTTAGAATTATCAAATTTGGCACCTACAAGTATCTACATTAAATACTAGTTTAGGAAAAAATCAGAAAACTATATATTTGTGATTAAATTCAAAAAAAAATTATATCCTTAAAAGGTGCAAAATTTGGCAATAAAATACTTTGGTTAAGCTAAGCTTAAATTTCAGAAAAAGATCAATACCTGCAATTTCTGTACCAAACCCTCGATGGACAAGCCCGATTTATTCTTGTTTGTGTTTTTCAGCTTTTAGATATTTTGTTTTTGAAGCTTCTGGAAGAAAATATGGATAATTTCTAATTTGTTAAAGATAATATCGTTATTATAAGAAAAAAATCAGAGCACAAATTGTACACATTTTCTTTGCGTATAGTTTCCTAAGAAACTTTAAAATTATTTGACATAAAAAAAAAGGAAATACGTATATTCTTATTATTTCTACATTTTCTACAACATGTTTTACTAAATGTAATAAAGTTACAAAGTATACTACTGATATCTGTGAGCAAAATGTATATTTAATTAGTCCTATTATTAATTAATGTCTCGTTCCAAAGGAAGTGATTAATGAAAGCTAAAGAAGTGCACATTGATCAAATAATAAGTAGTATGAAAAAGGTTACAAAAATATTATAATAAAAATTTTATATGTAATTGTTGTAAGCAGCTTTTTAACAAGCTTTGTTATATCACTTGTAATTAGACTTTAAAATTCGATGTTATATTTATTTAATTTCATAAACAAAAACAAAAACTTTAACTTAGAATGCTCATTACATTTCTTAAAATTTTGTAAAATGAAATTGGATTAATACTTATTTAGAAAACGTATAACAAATTGAACGTAGACAAGGTCAAGACGGGAAAGTATTTATTGTAGAATGAGATTTAAATCCAAAATTACAACTCTTAATATATTACAATAGCAGCAGATCAATAAACAGAATAACCGATGTTTATCTTTTAATCCGATTATAAGTTGTACGGGTGCCGAACAGTAACTAGTTAATAGTTCTATTGTCTCAACCAACTGGGATCAAAGAATTCTTCATTTTTAAAATTGTAAAAACGAAAAAAATACTTCTAAATTAACTTGAAAAGTTGTTTTTTTTTCTGTATTCCAATGGACAATACACTTGAAATTTTGATATTAATTTTAGCTATCTCGAGATAAATGGTCTTGACAGACAAACATACGGAATATAAAGTGATCCTAAAAGGGTTCCGTTTTTAACTTTTGCGGTACAGCACCCTAAATAAGGAAATGAAATAATTAACTTGTAAAACAGTTATTCATTATTCACTAACTTAGCTCTACAATTACAGTAGAAAGCAGAATCAAAACTTTTCATTCAAAACAAAATTGTAAACTTTATGTTGTACATGTTAGTTAGTAAACAGTAAATAAATTATACAGTATACAGGCCCAAGTAGCGCCGGAGGCTGTTACTAGTGAAATATTTATGCGAAATTGTCGGAAATTTGGCAGTGCCTCGCAGATATTGGTATAAAATAACAAGATTATATCTAATAGTAGCAGTTCTACAGTTATTATTTGTATACGAGCTTAAGCTATAGAGGTAAAGCCCTGTTTCCGTTTGAACATCCACGTGATTCATGAACCATTACATGAATGTATTAATTGGTTTGCTAAATCTCTGTACGCAGACAATAATCTAACAAACAAAGCTTTTAACGTCAATTGAAATAATGTGCTTTTGGTTCTGAAATTATCATTATCAGCTCTAATAATAATCTTAAATGTAATATCTAGATTCAGGTGAATAGTAGCGACTAAAGGAAATTTAAATACGAAAACCGGTCAAGTGTGAAACGGACTCACCAATGGCTTACTATCAATTTTAGGATTGTAGGCAACGGAAAGTACAAATTATAAAGACAAATTTAAATTCGCGGGCATACGCACTCATTCTGTTTGAAATAAACTACAAATATAAATTTGTAATTTTTTTTTTGTTATTTTCACTTTTCGAATTGTTGCGCACTTTGGAAATTTCATATCTGTAACAGTAAGTATCCTATGACAGATATGTGATGTTTCATTAAGCAGCGAATTTCATTAAAAAAGCAGATATAATTTTTTTTTCACTTTTTGTAGGGAGGTTTTTTGAGTAATTATCTTTGGGTAGCGGAAATTTGTAAAAATGTCCCTAAGAGATGCTATCAACATGAATAAATTGTAACAAGCGTATAAAAATTTCAACGTAGCTTGATGAGAACGTATGGCTTAGTGGTCAGAGCGCCTGGTCGGTTTCCAGGAGGCGCGGCTTCGAATCCCGCTACGTTAAAATTTTTATACGTTTTCTAAATAAATATTTCTCTTTCCTAAATATGGAATAACTTTAAAAATGTTAAAAATATCTACAGAACAATTTGTAAAAAAAATATAATTTATCTTACGCTTCGCATAAGTTAGTTTTAAGCATATTCTAAATATGATGATTCAAACTGGACGTGGAACACACCTGTTCCACTATCTACATACGTATATACGTTATTCAAAGCCATAAATCAAATATAGGATCTTCTGTCGAGAACGCTGTCATGTAATTGTATATATAGATATTAAGTTTTCTGCTAATTCACCAATGTAGCATCTAATATTGGTATTTTTTAAATTTATATTTAGGTGTTTTAGTTATGCAAAGGTTTACTGTCCCTAAAGGAATATAAATATATCACCAATATATAAGAGGCCAGACGTGGCGTTTGGCCATAAGCGTGTGACTGTAAACACGACAGGTGGTTGGTTCGATTTCCACTCGAAGAAATTAATTAATTAAATATTTAATATCTTCATTTCTTTCCTCGCCTAGCCAAATCGTGGCATTGAGTTCCGCCAATCATCACGCAATACCTCCTGAAAGGGGGGGGGTCTTATATTAACGCTAGTCTACCCTGCTACATGCAGAATACACCACGAAGTTGAAGATAAATATATTATAAAAAAATATTTTTAAATTATTGTAAAGCAAAGTAATTATAGAGTTTCAGAAACATTTAAATAAAGTTACTTTACGTTAATAGGAAAACTCATAGATAATGTTCGTCGCTCGCTTCATTAGCTTCGCTCATTAACCTGAGTTCGCATAATACTTTCTAGGTCTTTAACTCATCGTAATTAAAATATTAGAAAAATTTCTCCTGCTCCTGTAGGAAAAGAAAAAAAAACATTCTTATAACTAACATTGAGTTTCTTAGTATATTAATATTTTTTATGAATATTTATTATTAGAGGCCTGTCATAGTGCAGTAGTTGTGGGTTCGATTCCCACTCGAGGAAATGAGATATGTAATATTTTCATTTCTTCGCTCTGGTGTCGAGGCAAAAATGCGTTGAGTTCCGCCACTAACATGCAATGCCTTCAGAATTTGGCGGAAATGGGGGAACAGAGTGTCTTTACATTAGTTTCCCTTTCCTACCCTGCTGGGTGGGGAATACAATGTAAACTAAAAAAATATGTATTACGAATATGTACCTACTATTTGTTTTGTAGATTGGCACCGTAATTTGAAATTAAGCTCTTGTTTCAAATGTTGATATCGTAAACACATCTCATATCGGCGTTGGCCATTCTTTATAATTAATATTGATTGTTGGATTGGTTGACGGATGACATAACAAATGGCGAATGACGAAAAGAGGATGACGGATTTATTATTAATCAATTCAGATACTGTGGTAGGATTACAAATATATACAAATAAATATACCCATTTTTGGTTTTATAATAACATCAAACGAGTAGTTGTGTTTATACTTGTAAAGGGATTACGACAGTTGCCGCCTGCGGTATTACACGTGGGTGTTTTTTTATTAGACTTAAGAACTTCGGAACTAACTGGCGTTGTACAAAACTTGCAGGGCATTCCCCTGCGATCGCCAACTCCTCACGAGCGCCCATCAAAGCTTGTACTTTTTCTTCAAGGGCGAGCTACTCTCGTCCCTCCCTGCCTGGTGACGCTGACAATACGATCACAAGTCAACAGCAATAACAGCAAGTCGAAAAAAAAACTTTTTTCAATTTCAAGCCGTAAGCAATGTATGCCGCCTGTAGCAGGGCAAGCAAAGCTTACCTATTAGTAAGACCTTCGCTCTGTAATGTTCTCGAATGGGGATCGAACCAATAACCGTCGCGTTACAGTCACACACTTGTCCCCTGCGCCACGACAGCCTCAATGACCGGCCTATTAATTTCTTAATCTTCTCATTTATATCTTATACATCACTATAGTAAAGCGTCTTTCCCGTCAAATTTTTACTGGAAGTACTCGCCAACAAAAATGAAATAAGTCCAAACCAAATGACATGTCCACGTACCTTAGTTCAAAATTTTTTTCGGCCTCCTTTTTGCTCCATCTGCAACCTCTAGAGGTTAATGTCTATTGTATTTTACAAATTTGTCATGAAAGGGCAAACTTTCATATACAAAATTTCCAATTCGATAATTCGAATTTGAGTTCGACTACCATTTGAAATTAAATTTATCATTTCCATTTCTTCGTACTAGTTTCACGGCATTGAGTTCCGGCACTCAATACGCAATGCCTCCAGAATCTGGTATACATCCAAAATTTAGCGCTGCGATTGGGCTCAGATAAACAGATATTAAGTTACTTACATATGTTACTTTCTGTATGTTACGATATCTGTTTCAATTATTATGCTATATTTCAATAATGAAATAATTGAAAAGAACTTAATTAAAACCAATATCTTGATTTTGTCGTATTTTTTACTTTGTGACAAAAATATGTGCTTCATTATGCTGACACAACCAGAACTCGACAGTTCCTAGAAAATGAGTAATACAAAAAGTACATTGTTTGATTTCAGAAATGATTATTGTTATGTCTTCAGTATTAGTATATTTATATATTACTTATCAACTGTATGCCAATGAGGCCGGTCGTGGCGCAGCGGCACGAGGTGTGACTGCAAAACCGACTGGTTGTGGGTTCGATCCCCACTCGAGGAGATGAAATATTTACTTAAATTTATATTTCCATTTCTTCGCTCTGGTGACGAGGTTAAGCGCAGCGTTCTGCCACTCAACACGCAATGCCTCCAGAATTCGGCAGAAAGTGGGGAACGGAGTGTCTTAACACTAGGTTCCCTCTGCCTACCCTGCTGTGTGCGGGATACAGCGTGAAGCTAATTTAATTTTTAAATTTTTAGGTACATGTATATGTTTTATATGTTTTAAATTATTTAGTTCAACACAACGAATAAAGTGTATTGGTCTATCGTATTCTTGTCTTTTTGAGAGAATAGATTATGTTTAAAATGTTTTCAATGTTCCTAGTTTGATAAACGCCACTGAAAGCAACCAGAAATTAATCGTTTAGATCTCAATGTCCTCTTTTCTTTTGTCTTTTCTTCTCATGAAATTTCTTATAATATAAAATTTTGTGTTTTCACTCCATATTAATTTAGACACTGCGTTTCTTATTGATATATAATATATCAATAAATTCTCTTTTATTCCTATAGTCTTTTAACGTCGTACATAATTGAGAAAGAAAGAATGTGAGAATTTTTAATTAATAATTTGATGTGTTATCATAAGCTAGATAATGTTTTCAAAATTCATGCTGTATCACGCACAAAGCAAGATAGGTAAAGGGCTCTGGGAATCTAGTATTAAGACACTCCGTTTAAAATATTAAATATTTCATGTCCTATAGTGGGAATCGAACCCAAAACCTGTCGCGTTTGCAGTTATTCTAGGCCCCAATAATGTAGATAATGTATTCAAAATATTTAAAACTAGCGGCTCGCCCACGGCTTCGCCCGCTTAAAATACATTCTTTTATCTCAATGAGATAGGTAAACAGACAGACAATACGACATCCACGGGCCACAGTTCTTTATTAATTTTAACATCGATTCTAACATCACTATATCCCTTTATAACTGGCAGTTTGGTACCGACTTAGGGAATTTTTCGAAAAAAAAAAACGTTTTTAAAATTAGAACGTAGCGGCGCGGGCCCTCAGTAATTACTGACTGTGGAAGTTTCTTGCTACAATGATGCAATGTTCGGTGAACTGTATATTATTAATATGTAGGTGGATTGTTTCAGTTCCTCGCAGTTAGTTAAAGTTGAAATTATGAAGTTAAATGTTTTAATAATCTTACTAAATTCCTTTGTAAATTGAATGTGTAATATTAATATTTGTATTTTGAACAAAACCGTAATTGGACAGAGCTAAATGTTGTTATTTTGGTTTAATTTAAGTTTATTCGGTGCTTAGAATAAGGAAATTATGATTTATTTAATTGTTCGCACTTATATAAAAAAAGCCGGTTTCTTCACTTTCTTCTTTACTACAATGTATACAAAAACAAACTCACGTCAAATTGTGCACGATGTTTAAATAATAAGAATGAATAATAAAAGAAATAATATTTTAAATTCATCGTAGCCTTAAATCACTAATAATTTCATTTATTAATATTATATTGTTACTATTTAAATATATGACTTATCCTTAATATTTGTAAATATTATTTTATTAATTTAGTAAATTTGTATAATAAAAGCGGCCTTTTAAATTAGATTGTAAATCCCATTAATTTTGTCCCATGAAAATTGAATAAGCATGTTTATAGTCGGTCAAATTATTATATCTCAAAACACGGGAAGATTTTAAATGAGGTAAAATAATAATAAAATAAATTATAACATTATTTTAATTTTTAACTATATTTTCATTATCTTCTGGTGAAATAAATTGTCTATCAAAATTGTATTTATTTTGTAATTGTACGAGTATATATTTATTACAGGTACTCTGAAAATAATGGATTTTTCCAAATTATAGTTTTGATGTGGTTAAGAAAATTAAATACGAGGCCGTCGTAGCACAGCAGTACAGCGCCGGGTTGTACAATGCTACTTGGGTTCGATTCCCACTTTCTTCATTTTTTTTCGCCCTGGCAACAAGATTAAGCGCGGCGTTGTGTCCGGTCACTCACAACACGCAATATCTCAATATCGAAATTTAATGTAGTCTAACAATTTACAATTGCCTTATTCATTCGCAATCGTCCCAGTTATTTTAATATTTAGTTCAGAACATCCTATGACAGCCTGTAGGTGTTATGTGGGATTGAAAATGGACTATGAACATTATATCGGACCATACTGACTATTGTTTGTATTTTTTGGGAATATCTATATTTATATAAAACTAGAGGGCGCGCGCGGCTTCGCCCGCTTATTAGGAGTGAATTCTAAAAAAACCACGTTCAATAAAATATTTTTAACAGTCTGAATTTAAATTTTTATAAAAATCGGTGGCAATTTAAAGATTTTTCCATATAAACTTTTAACCCCTTATTTGAACCCTTAGGGGGTGAATTCTTAAAAACCATGAAACACGTGTTCAATGAAATATTTTTAAGAGTCTGAATTTCAAATTTTATAAAAATCGGTGCAGATTAAATTTTTTTTCCATACAAAGTTTCAACCCCTATTTCATCCCTTTAGGGTTAAAATTTTACAAAATCCCTTCTTAGTGGATGTCCAGATTATGAAAATAAACATCTGCCCAAGTTTCACGTTTCTACCATCAGCGATTACGGCTCTGCGTGCGTCTTACCTCAGTCAGTCAGCACAAGTCCTTTTATATATATAGATAAACTAGCGACCCGCTCGCGGCTTCGCCCGCTTTAACTACTGAATTATTCATATATTGTACCTATGTTTACAAAGCACTTAAGATTACTAATGTGAAAATTATTGAAACCTCAATGCAACCCACATTTTCGTAGCTCCAATAAGGATGTTCCAATTGTTTAAAAAACACACACCTAACCAAATGACACAAACAACAGAAAACTTAAACGAAAGAAATTATAAACAAGATACCAAACAGACTACCTACTATTCTCTTACCCAAAAATACTTAAACGAAAGATGTAACCAACAATGCTGCGACGAAATACATTATAATTATTGGATAACTCCAAAATACGTGCAATCGCTTCTAAATTTAGTTTGCTATAGAGCCAGGCGCAGAATTGAAGCATTCTCTCGTCCATCTCCGTAGTAGCTCCGAAC
>JAATLQ010032114.1:0-13077 GCA_013421005.1 Heliconius erato x Heliconius himera | reverse complement strand
TTGAAAGTATTAAAAATAAAGCCTTTAAGATGTATGGCTTCGTTATGCGATCTACCAAAAATTTCAGGCGTCCTTCTTCATATCTCACTCTTTATAAGGCTTTAATTCGCTCCCAGGTTGAGTACGCTGTGCCTGTATGGAACCCTTTATATAATAAGTACATAGTATGTCTTGAAAGTATTCAGATTAAATTTTTACGTGCCATGCAGTACAGATGCTATGGCAATCAAATACCGTATCTGCAATTGCTTAGCGATTATAAGCTCATTTCATTAGAAGCAAGACGTAAGCAGCTTGAAGCATTATTTTTATATAGTTTATGCCACAATAAGTATGATTGCCCTAGTCTGATTAATCAAATTTGTTACTGTATACCAACTAGAACACATTGCCGCAATCCTTGTCGATTATTTGCAACCAATCGTTGTCGAACAAATGCCGGTAAACGTCAACCACTATACAGAATGGTTAACTCATACAATAATAACTTTAATTCTATTGATATTGCGGCAACGCGTCCTAGCAGTTTCAAAAAAGCAATACATTCACTGCTTAAATAATATTGTGTTTGGCGTACCTACGTATATATTATGTTACATTTATAATAATCTGTGGTAAACGGTGTTGGTGTTACATTTATATATTTTGTTATGCTGTTCTTTTATTTACATGTATGTGCACTGTTTGTTTACCCCAATAAATGAAAAAAAAAAAAAAAAAAAAATAATTTTAGTTCAAAGTAATTTGACACGTTCTATCTATTGCAAAAGTAACGAATGCAAAATATAATATGTATGAAAGTTGTAGAGTCAGGTGGCCGGTCTTGGCGTAGGGACGCATTTGATTGTGAATGCGACAGGCAATGGGTTCTATTCCTATTCGAGGAAATGAAATATTTTATTTATCAGGTTCATGCTGTATCTCGCCCACAGTAGGGTAGGCAGAAGGAACCTAGAGTAAAGCCACTCCGTTCCCAACTTTCCCCCGAGTTCTGGTCTGGAGGTATTGCGTGTTGAGTAGCGGAACCCAACGCCGCGCTTTGCCCCGACACCAGAGCGAAAAAATGAAAATATAAATAAATATTTCATTTCCTCGGATGGGGATCGAACCGGTCGATTTTACAGTCACTGCGACTGACCTGAAATATTTAATAATTTATTTTTTTCATCCTGGTGTGGAGGCAAAGTCTAGGGGGCTTACGTATTTAGGCCATGCCTCCAAAATTCGATGAAAATTAGGAACGAAATGTCTTCTTACTAGTTTCCCTCTGCCTACCCTACTGTGTGCGGGATATAACTTGGACCTAAAAAATAATTTTGTATTGCACGTTAAATATATTTATTGTTTTATAAACAAAGTCACGTTTATTAGTTTTAATTAGGTAAATAAGATTTTACAATAATATAACATAAACCATGTTTTATGTTTATTTAATCTATATACATTTATTATCTAAAAGCAAATAATAATATAATTGACAATTGTATTAAAAGCATTTCGTCGTATCGTGATATAGTATAGCTAAATTGTCCATACTAGTCGCTTAGAGAGATGCGGGTTCTAAGCCTATGATTTAAATTTTTAACAGGATTTTATTCGCTTCGTTTGTAAATATCTATGTAAATAACTTATTTTTAAGATTCACACTGTATACAGAGTAGTCACATATGGAAACGGAGTATCTAGCCCTGTACAGGGTATTGTACAGGGCTAGACACTCCGTTTCCATTATGATTCTTCCGTTCCCTACTTCTTGCAAAATTATGGGGACATTGCGTATTAAGTAGTCGAACTCAGCGCTGAGCTTTGCCTCGAGCGAGAAAATGTTAAATTAAAATAACCTTGCCACATTATTTTGATTTTTTTTTGCATATTATGAAAGTAATGTATCGCTTCGCTCGCTCTTTACATTGTTACAGTACCACCTGTACGTGTGTGTAGTTTCTATACTTCTATAAGTAGGTACTAATATTATAAAGATAAAGTGTTTTTTTAACCCACTAATCTCAGGAACTGCTGGTATGAATTAAATGACCACCTGTAAACCCACTGTACCTGCGACCAGAATCAGCAGAGTCAGTTGTTACCTGCTGATATGGCCACAGGGGCGAAGCCGCAGTCATGAGTGTAGGAATAAGGGGGACAGGACGGAACAGAAATTTTACTAAAAAAAATAAAATAAAACTTTACACGAAGAAAATATCTATACTATAAAAATATTTATATATAATCTATACGTGAAGAAATAAAAATAATTTTAATGCGATATTTATAGTAATGTAGAAGTCACGTCCGTCCTGGTTATAATTTTTTTGTGTAAATTATATTGGCATTATGAAAATCTATTACAGCACGATTTTCATATTTAAAGTGACAAAAGTTAAAACGTTTTTAATTATAATTCAAAGTAACATATGCAGACATGTACTTACATATACTTATTTTGTTTAACTCATATAATTCATGTGAAAATAATTATATAGATAATTTATGAATTTGTGAGGTCTATTCGATTAACCCAGATCCCAGGGTCTCTAGACCTACTTCATTTTTTAGGATGATTGTGCCATCAGATTGGTCTGGGTGCTTATAAAGGGCTTGAAATATTAATAGTTCGCAAATAATATATGTAATATTAAAGCTTGCCAGTATGCGCAGCAGGAATTAATGCGCACGTAAAGGGTCTGGTAATAATAAATATGTTTTTTTGTACATTATTCTAAAACACATTCAAATACGAGCTTTTCTAGCGTGTATAAAAGCTCGTATTTAAATATGCGTTCAAGAATGTGTTAAGTTAGTAAGTACGCATACGGTCTTAAATATACATTAGACTATTAACCCTCAAAATTTCAACTTTGCTAAAATGACGTAGGTCTAGGGACCCTGGGATCCAGTCTATATAGGAAGAACTTACATTGATAAAACTTAACTTGTATATTTCATGGCAGAACCCAACCCTGTATCCTGTGTAATTAACAGTTTACTAGTAGACTTTCACCACTCAATACGCAGTCTCGAAAATTGGGTGTTGTAACCATACACCATCCAATTTAACTCCCCCCTATCCACTTTCGGGGGAATGAGATATTTAATATTTTCACTTCCTCGTTCTGGTAACGAGGCAAAGCGCTGCGTTGAGTTTCGCCACTCATATGCCTCGAGAATTCTGTGGAAAGTGGGAAACGGAAGTGTCTTTATGGGTGCGTCTTGATATTAGTTTTCCTGGTTCCCTGCCAAATACAGCCTAAAGTAAAAAAATGCTAAAAAAAGTCTATATCCTTTATATACTTACTTTTAAGTTTCAGCAAACAGTGCCATGATGCCGTCAGTAATAACTATAATTTCGTTTGAAATATATATTATAAAATGTAATATAAGGAAAAAAAGCATATATTTGCTGTTGGTAACTTTAATACATATCGTGTTTTGTTTGAAGCGTGTATTATAAACACTTCGTGTAACCTTACGGCGAAAATAATTACTTATACAATTAAAATACATATTTACAGCATCGGTAAATGCGATAGCTGTGGGTTCGATAGCCATGCGCGGGAATGCTTGCGTGAAAATGTGAAAAACGCAGCGTAAACACACACATGGTCAAGACATTGTGGTATTCAGGTGGATAGTCGGACACGGAGTGTTTCAACACTGGGTCCTCGGCTTACCTGCCCTGTTGGGCGATACAGCGTGGAGAGAATATTTTTTTATATTTTGAAAAAAAAAATTACATCTTATCGAGTGTGGTACAAGCCAAATGGCCTCGCTAACGTTGATAATAATTTTATTATTTCTTGTTTTATACAGACTTACTTATAAAGATTTCTTAAAATGATAACTGTCTTAATTTTTTTGTTGGTATTTTTCATAAGGATTCTGTAGTATAATGGCAAAAAACGGAACCTTCAGTCAGTTTATCAGTATGTCCGTATATCATAACCACAGAAACCAAAAAATACTTCATACCTTTAATAGGCCTTAAAAATAATATATATAGAGAACCTTCGGTGCGCGAGACCGACTCGCCCTAACCGGTTTCTTCAATGAATATTAAAATTGTTTTATATGTGCAAAGTACAAATGTTTTCGAATATTACTTCGGACAAAACAAGATTTCATATTTAACTACAAGAAAAAATTATAATAAGAAATAAACAAAAGAAATAAACAAATATTGTTATAATAATTTATTTTTAAAAACGAATGCAAAAATCAAAAAAATCCACTGAATAAATTTAACACAAATATACAAACATACACTAAACTTATGGAAACTATTTGGGTTTTAGGGCAGTCGTGGGGCAGGTGTACAAGCGAGCGACTGTAAACGCGACAGGTTGTCGGTTCGATTCCCACTCGAGGAAATGAAATTTTTAATATTTTCACTTTCTCGCCCCGCTATTTAACACAAATGCCTTCAAAATTGGGGGACAAAAGTGTCTTCACGAGAACGGAGTGTAGAACATTAGGTTCCCAAGTTCCTTCTGCCGTTTGCGTAAAATAAATTACCACCAATTCACTAAAATTAAACCAATTATTTTAATCAAATAGGAAATGGAGTGACTTATCACTGTCTCTTTTATAAGTATACTGTAAATGCGGTCAATACGTAAAATATCCATATGTCACGTGACACCAGGTCGTATATGACTTTCTCTTTGCGCTCAGTTGAGCGACCTCGCTTCAACACTTGTTGGTATATCTAACGTTGCTGTACAATGTCAGCTTCAATGGTTAACCCTTAAATTTACTGATTTTTTTAATATATAACCGTAATATTTTATATTTTTCTTATCTCAAAATAATTTGAAAGAAAAATATTAATATGGGGTTTATAATTAAATATGTATAATTAAATTTTAGCAGCATCATATAGCAGGGAACCTGTAAACCTAGTCTTACGACTCTTCAGTTCTCCACTTTCCGCCGAATTTTGGAGGTATTGTGGGAGTGGCGAAACTGAACACTGCGTTTTGCGTCTTTATCAAAGCGAAAAAAAAATTAATATTTCATATTTAATTTCCTCAATGGGAAATGAAAAGCGTGAACCTGTTTATAGCGAATGTCCAAATAATAAAAATGACAACAGAACAGTTGATTAAAAAGTTAAAGATATTTTGTATTTTTTTATTTGTTAATAATCGTATTTGACATTTAAGTGTTAAGTATTATTTATGAGGCTAATGCTATGACACTTAAGGCTATGTCGGATTTATTTCTACATTGCTCTTTTGAGACTGCCTGGTGTATTATAATTACCACAATTTTAAAATCATTCAATCGTTTCAGGTTCGAATCCTGACGTAATATATATATATATATATATATATATATATATATATATATATATATATATATATATATATATTCATATTGTATTCTCGCTAACACGTGATGTAACCACTGTTTTGAATAGCGGAAAATGATTTACACTTTCGAGGTTTTGTGTTTCAAGCAAAATTTAAACATTAAGTATTTTACGTTTACTCTGATTTTTGCTTAAAAATATAATTATATTTTATAATGTCTAAAATAATTAGTCATACTAAGTAGGTAAATTATTATATTATTTTTAACGTATTTTAGCTTAAAGATTAAAGGGTTATCAGAAAAGGTACAAAATACGAGATAAGATATAACTGATAAATAGAATTGTAATGTTAAGTAACGATTCATGATGTTATGTTTGACGTCAAAATGGCTATTTAATGTGTCAATTTATACTGTAATAATTTATCTATAGAATTTGAAGAAATATCGAAACTGTCATTCAAATCATAATGTTTACGTTCACGTCTATACACTCTACTATATGCTAGTGCGTTAAGCTAAACAAGAACTATTTATATAAGAAAATCTTGCAACTCTATTTTAATTTGTTTGAAAGATTTAATATATTTTCACTTTGTAAAAAGGTATGAAAGAATAAAAAAATATAGAGAAGTATTTTAATATTTCATATTGTAAACAAGCCGAAATGCTGGACTGTAACACCCAAGTGAAGTCACGATTTTTCTTAATAAATAACGTCATTAGTATTTTAACGTTCTGTTTAGTAATATAATATAGGGGAGAGGGGGGCACATTCGAACGATTTTTAAACTTTGTGTCATATCTAAAAATTCTACAGTTTTTAACTTCTTTACTATTTCACAATGCTTAGTCCAACTATTGTGCCACAAAATCGTAGCATCATATGTAGAAAAATATATAAGTTAAGGGTGCAATATCAACTTTAGTAGCAGTAGTCAAATATTCAAAGCTGCCCCCCTTGCGGGGTACCCCCCTCTCCTCTATATATAAAAATACATTTGCTACTTTGTCTTATACAATATATTTAGTAAAAATTTAGTAATAGAAAATAAATGGCAATTTCCATTACTTAGTAAATCAACAGGTTTTTAAATAATAATTATTTATTTCTAATTGCGTCACACCGTGCGCTCTTGAACCTCGCCCCGAGCGTATAAAACGCTAAAATTAACATACATTTTATGAATATTATATGTTATTAAATGTAAATATATTACTAGGAAATTATAGCTACGAGGCCGTCGTGCCGCAGTGGCACAAGCGTGTGTCTGTAAACACGATGTTTATGGGTTAGAATCCAACTGGGGGAATTAATTATTTAATATTTTAATTTCTTCACTATATGGTACAAACACAACGCATTTGGAGTTTCTCCACTCCACACGCAATGCCTCGAGAATTCGGCGGAAAGTGCTTAGTGGAGTGTCTTAACACTTGATCTCTCTCTCTAATTTTATTTTAATCTTTTTTTTGTCATCTTTGCGTCTACGCTCTACAAAATCAGTAGATTGTCTTGACTTGTCTCGTCTCCCTAAAAATATTATGTTAGAATGCGAAACTTGACTATGGAATTGATCCCACTTTTTTGTACAGTTTTTGAATGTTTTTTTTCCATTTTTAAATAAATATATTGTATTCTAGTAATATAATGTAATAATATGCTAATTAAATTCTATGCGGAATACGTTAAATGCACCACGATTTCTATATGGAGTGCTGTTTATTCTAGAAAATTTAATTTTATCATTATAAATGTTTTATGTAATTTTATTATATCTATTACTTACAACGTAATATGAAACAATGGCAAAATATTAATTGATAAGGGTTTGATAAAATCTAAATGATTAGCTTATATATTATTATATGATGAACACTAAAGCTTGCACTATTAAAACATATTTGATAGTTAATGGCTGTGGCTTTAAATACTATTAATATATACTATAAAACGATATAGTTAAATTTTTTTTGAAGATTTAAATTTGAAATTTTTTATATAAAAAACCTTTTAAAAACCTTTGAATTATATTAACATACATTAGACGTACATATTTTTACTGTGTCCTGACGTTCCTTCTATATTTGTTGATTTCGTCGCATATGGCTCCTACAGTTGAAATATAATACCGCTGTTTCCTAAAAAAACTATCGAAAATATTTTTAGAAACACAATGTGACACGAGTCTTGGATGTAATGGATACATATTTAAGACTGATATGAAATTCAATGGCTTGTTCTGAATTACAAAATGTCGATCTCTGGTTTCTTTGTAAACTATGAATTTTAAATATATAATACTATCGATTATCGTGTTATCTGAGACGTTGAGGGCAGTTTTAAATATGTATGTGAGTATATTATAAAATGTAATAGGGTATTTTTGAATTTGGTAATTTTCACCCGAAACTTCCCTTAAAAAATTAAACACAATTATTTTGTGGCGTAGACGGGGAGTTAGCGTTTTATAATATAATGGTAATGCATTATATTATAAAACGCTAAAATTAACATATTTTTTATGAATATTGTATATTTGATAATCTCTCGACCACATTCCGTAACTTCCACTTTCACATGGACTTAACAGTCCACGTAAGATATTTTATTTTAATGTAACCGAAATCCTTAGGTTAAGTTAGTTTTTATCAGCAACTCTTAAAACATCACTTTTATTTCGTCATCATCTTCGAAACGAATATGCATATTGCAAAAGTATAACAAACGTTTTAGTTGTGGAAGAATCTGCGTAAACACAAGTAGAAAGTCACACTTTTCTTTATTCTAACTTGAACGAGGTTACTCTGTCTAATCAATATTTGTATTTTACTTTATGCACACGTAGGTCCTCTTTCAACATTAACTTCCTTTTGTTCCTTTCTTTATTTGTTATGTTTTTTTGGATTCTTTGCATTCTTTTCTTATAATTTTCATACTTTTTTTCGTCCGACCGTTCAACTTGAAGTTGTATTGTTGGGGAAAGGAAGGAGAATGGGGGAAGAATTAAGATATCATGATGATCCTTTAAAAGTAACCTAAAGTTACTTGTAAAGGATCTTCATGACATCTTCTAGTTTTATCCATCACTTTTTCTATCATCTTTTCCGCGAAATCTTATTTGCAATGAACTGAATGAACTTTTCTTTTGAACATACAATGCCAATCAATGAGTATGGTTAATTATGAAAAGCAAAACAAAAGGCCGTTCAATTCTAAACATAATTTTTATTTTTATTTTTTGGGTGCTTGAAAGGAGTTCTTTAAAAGTTGATTGACCCCTGTGCATATACCAATTAAAGTCCCGTTTTAAATCACCTGATTCATTGTACATGCTACCCGTTCGTGGAAGAAGCGAATTCATATCAAAGAAATATTGACCATATGTCATCTGGAGTCGAGGCAAGGGGTTGATTTCTGCCACTCAACACGTAATGCCTCCAGAACTCGGCAGATAGTGGGGAACGGAGTGTCTTAAAACTAGGTTCCCTCTGTCTACCCTGCTGTGTGCGGGATACAGCGTGAAACTGACTTATATATTTTTTTGTTTTTATCTTTGATTTTTTTTTGTTGTGAGTAAATGTAGATATTACACTATCTATAGGCTTTCTTTAGGACGCGAATAGTGTGAAAAAAAAAAGACTTAAAAGATTAGTAATAGAAAAAAAAACATTAACAATAAAAACAATTTTAATGTTTACTTTTATAGCTTAATCTTATTGTGTCTAGCGATAAATTTTCTGTCAATTTAAAAACTAAGGACGGTAGGAGAACTTAACTTAAAACCAAGTAATGTTCCACTCCGGGTAAATTATATTCATTTTCTCGCTCTGGTAACAAGACAAAGCGCGTGTGCGGCGTTGAGTTCCGTCATTCAACACGCATCATATCTAAAAGTTGAGCAAAGGGAACGGAGTGTAATAATATTAGATTGTCTCTGCCTAACCCGCTAAAACATAAAAGAAAGTGAAGCTGCTTTTTAAGTTACAAGTTTAATTTCGCTGTTTAATACAGGGCGTACAGTTAGGTTTAGTAGTAAGTTAGGTTTTCTGAACTTCTGTGCATTGTTCACCGGGAAAGAAGATAGTCAAAAGTAAAAAAAATACTAAAATCAGATCTGCTCAGCCATTTACAGCTATTTTCAGGGCCGGCCGGCCACGACTTGTTGACCGTACTGTATATTGTGTAGATATAATTATTATAAATTCCGTTATATGAGTGTTTAAACAATTAATGTATTTATTTACCTTGACACTATATATATATAATACGTACACGGTTTCTAATAATTTTAAAAATCACCGCGCGAAAAGGTTAAATAGATAAGGAAACGTAGTTGTTATGGGTTCGATTCTCTCTCTAGGAATTTTTCATCGATATGACTTGCAAAATAACCTATTAAGAATCTTCTAAAGCAATAAGGGAAAAAAATAATTTGTCTGTCGTTAATCACAATAAAATTGCTGAACACATTTTGATGAAAAATCTTATTAGCTTCGTAAAAATATTATAGAGGCCAGTCGTGGCACAGTGGCACAAAGTGTGACTGTAAAACAGACTGATTGTGGGTTCGATCTCCACTCGAGGAGATGAAGTATTTACTTAAATTTATATTTCCATTTCTTTGCTCTGGTGTCGAGACAAAGCGCGGCGTTGAGATCCGCCTCAACACGCAATGCCTCCAGAATTCGGCAGAAAGTGAGGAACGGAGTATCTTAACACTAGGTTCCCTCTGCCTACCCTGCTGTGTGCGGGATACAGCGTGAAGCTAATTTAATTTAATTTAATTTTTAATTTATTTCCAAGTGAAATGGATGAAGTCGATGTCATCAGTTCATTTATTATACATAAATATTGTAATATCAAATAGCTTTATTACCTTATACATGATAATAATTAATAAATGTTAAATAAATACATTCAATACGAAGACATCCTTATGCGATTAACGAGCCAGAACCAGTGTGCGGATGTCACTTAATAGAAGATTTATGTTCATTTTATATCTAAGTTCTAAGTTCCAACTAGCCGTCGCTCGCAACTCGATTTGTGTGGACATCGTAAGACGTAAAAAGATAAAATCCCGTATTTTCCCCTTTTTCCGCAGGAATTCGAAATCCTATCTTAGGGCTCCCCTATACTTACTTACACCACACCTTCACTTACCTACATACAAATTACAACTTTTTGAGCCCAGTAGCTTTGCCTGTGTCTTACCTGTCACTCAGTAAAAAGAAGAGTTATTTTTAACCTCGTGTAGGAGTCTCCGTTTCCCATTCCCCATCGAACTCTTGCTTTGCCTCGTTACGAAAGCGAAGGAATAAAAATATTTAATATTTAGTCCCCCGAGTGGGAATTGAACTCACAATCGTCACGTTTACAGTCGCTTTTGCTCTTGCGCCACGACGGCCTCAAGAATAGCTTTATATAAATATTTAATTTAAACGCTCGCCTTGATTTACCTGCTAGTTTCTAGAATAAAATCGTTATAAAACGTAGAAATAAGTAACTCTATTAGATTGTTCTTTTTTAGCTAAAACAATTTTAGTTATATTATACTGCGTAAAATTACAATGATCTCATGCCTTATTTATCGAATTAAAAAAATATGAAAATCATCTTATTTGCAATCAAAAGGTCGATGTCAATAAAAAACGCCAGTCACTCATTCACACACACGTGACTGAAAAAAAAATTGTATTTTAATTATTATGTTTTGTATGTATTACTCAATACGATTGTTTAATTTTAAATATCATTCGACACAATTAACTTTCGAAATACGAAGTAATTGCGTTGTTGTTTTGTAGTTAAAAGTTTTTAGTTATGTAAATATTTTATACAGTATTTATATAAAACTGACATCCGGCAGCGGCTTCGCCCGCTTGGTATTCATTAGTATTTTTTTATACGTGTCAGTATCATATACTGTAGGTATTGAAGATAATAGATTCAAATACCATAGGACAATTTTGTTTATATGTGTATAATATTTGAACACAAAATGTTTACTCATATAGATCTCACAACCCTTACCACCATTTTACTATTAACAAACTATAGAGATCAGTTTAAT
Organism: Heliconius erato x Heliconius himera; assembly: GCA_013421005.1. Taxonomy (NCBI): domain Eukaryota; kingdom Metazoa; phylum Arthropoda; class Insecta; order Lepidoptera; family Nymphalidae; genus Heliconius; species Heliconius erato x Heliconius himera. The sequence goes on along the minus strand of JAATLQ010032114.1, from coordinate 1,687 downwards.
ATCTATAATAGTACGTGTATTGTTACAACTTAGGTTGTATTTTCAAATAGACAGAATTTTTTACATTATATTTGTATTAATATTAAGCTGTAGGATTCTTTGCTTGAACGCACTATCTCAGGAACAACGGAAGTAGTAGTAGCAAGTTCAAATTGATTTTTTTCTTGACTTCAAATGCTGAAATTGAATTGAAATGCTTCTTGACTTTCCCAGGTTCCCTCTGCGGGTTACACCTGCAGATAACAGGGTAGGCATATAGCGGCAAGCTAAAAAATATATGTATTAAAAAATATTAGAATATATAGACATTTTTTTTTATAATAAGTATGTACGTACATTCCGAACATTTTTTGCCTAATATCTCTCCGAGGTATTTACTCAAAGCCAATATCATATATCAATATTGCTTACATATAAGCTATAAGCTATAGTAAATATTATATTTTCTTCTTATATGACTTTGCCCGCACGTGATGCCTCATACCAAGACAAGTCTTATACAACCATCCTACTCGTTGCCTAACGTGGTTTGTTACTTTCTGTTCATTGAACTAGGAACAAGAATTTCACGTCGAGTCGGCACGGGATAGACAGTAAGTCGCGGCGTAGAGTTGCGCCACTCAATGCCTCAACAATTCGGAGAACGAAAGTGTTTTATGGGAACGAAGTGACGAGGTTATCAGGTTCCTTCTGCCTACCCAGTTATGTGTTATGTGTATATGTTAAGCTAAAACAACAGCTATCCACTAATTGTCGCTCAGATTGTTACCAGTCTGTATCTTATGAACCGTGAGAGTTAAACAGTAGAAATTTTCAAGGATTATGTGCTTCTAAAATATATATATATATATATATATATATATATATATATATATATATATATATATATATATACTAGCGGACCCGGACGCGGCTTCCCCCGCTTAAACTTTACGAATGCTTATAGATATATTTAGGAAATTGTTTTGAACATTATTAATAATTTTATCTCTTTCTGTCTTTCTATTTCCCCGAGCTAATTTCCAGAATAACTGAACTAATTTTTATTGGACTTTCAGTGATCGATTTTACTGATTTACCCGGGAAAAATCTTTTTACTCGTTTTCCTTTCGCGCGTACATAGATACTATGTGAAATAACTAAAGTCCTTTCTACATTAAATATGATAAGTTTTGCGAGCAATATCAAATAAAATCCCAGAAAACTAAACCACAATTTATTAAGTATATAACAACGGTATAGATAACCATCTAACCAAGATGAAATAACCAACAATTCTCTCCTTAATACTTAAATAATATTACACCGATGCCGCGCAGGGCCGCAACTTACACCACACCAAGAAATTTATGAAAATCTAACTAATCTGCTCCTCGAATAAGCGAAGAACCAAAGAAAAGTATAAATTAATTATAAACAGCAAATAATTACATAAAAATTAACAGTACTTCGAAAATGTATGAAAATTTACAAAACCGTCAAAGTCATCTGCCCGTTCGCGTCGGTCATACTATGCCGGTCGTATGCTAGGTTATTTCGAATCAGTGACATCTCCTTAATTATTTATTAGAATGTTATACAGTGAACTATAATTTCAATCTAGATGAAATGCTAAAAGTGACTATTATATTCATTTTCATAAGGATCAATATCAAATTATAGAAAATACATACAACAAAAACCCGAT
>JAATLQ010032113.1:0-13074 GCA_013421005.1 Heliconius erato x Heliconius himera | reverse complement strand
GTATCCCGCACACAGCAATGTAGGCAGAGGGAACCTAGTGTTAAGACACTCCGTTCCCCACTTTCTGCCGAATTCTGGAGGCATTGCGTGTTGAGTGGCAGAACTCAACGCCGCGTTTAACCTCGACACCAGAGCGAAGAAATGGTTACTTAAATTTATAAGTAAATATTTCATCTCCTCGAGTGGGGATCGAACCCACAACCAGTCGGTTTTGCAGTCACACCTTGTGCCGCTGCGCCACGACCGGCTGCAATATTAAACTAGGTATATTATTTTTTTAAGTTAACATGGTACTGATATTTGATCTCCATCGTTTCTAATGTTAAGTTTATTAATAAAGTTACTTAAAAGTTTGATAAGCCTTTTCATTTCATTTCATTGAATTCGATGATAGTTCAAAACTGCCCCGTATATGTTCAAAGCTACCCCGCAAGGGGGGCAGCTTTGAACATTTGACTACTGCTACTAAAGTTGATATTGCACCTTTACCTTATATATTTTTCTACATATGATGCTACGATTATGTGGCACAATAGTTGGACTAAGCATTGTGAAATAATAAAGAAGTTAAAAACTGTAGAATTTTTAGATATGACACAAAGTTTAAAAATCGTTCGAATGTGCCCCCCTCTCCCCTATATATATACATATTATATGTCACCACTGCAGCGTAATGAATGAGTTTAGTTAAATTGTCATGAAATAGAAATGAGCAGACAATCGAATCTGAATCGTGGAAAATGACATTGTGCTGAACAATATTAAGATAAGAACTATTGTATTATATTAAAAAAGTTGTATAATTTGCATTTACAGTAATAAAGTTAACTTAACAAATATGCCTATGTTGAAATATAAGAATATATTGTTTTAATCTATATGATCGTTATAATAACAGGAGAGCCCAAGCGGGGATTTCGGGATTTAGTAAAGCGAGGCAGATTTATATACTGGGTGATTCTTTGTACTTGGTTAAAAACTTCCACCAAATATGAGCCCCATATATACCGCACGTCTAGGATAAAGGACCAGATTAGTAAAAAAAATGATCATCTAAAATTCTCGAGCGCGTCAGATTAAGGTAGAGTGAGTTAGTAACATGCTAAATCATGTATAAATAATGTGACAATTAGAGTTGTAAAAAAACATTATCTCGACATTCTCGAGCATCATGGGCTCTCCTACTATAAACGGCTACCAATGCTAAGTTATTATATAGAACGAAATTACAAGTTACGTACCATTGTATGAAATAATGGCGTATTACGACCAAATACGTAATATAAGATATAGTACCTACCTATAATTTTTAAAATATTCAATTAAAATAACGTCACTACACGATAATGAATATACAATGTGATGAACGGAGAGACCTATCAAGTTCATTCAAGAGTAGACAGGGAGAACCTACTTTCAAGAAGTCTCCGCTCTCCGTTTTCCGCCTGAATTCGAGACATTACGTGTTAAATGGCCGAACCAAGCGCCGTGTTGTCTAAAATAACTTGTTAGTACAAAATGTATTCTATGTAAAGAAGCAGGTTACAAATACATCGTTGTATACATTATAACAATTAATTATAATCTTTTTGTAAGTTAAAAGCTATTGACTCGTTATCAGTGTGAGAACGTAACTGTGGTTGACGATTCTATACTTATAGTTACTCCAATATAAACGGAATTATGTGAAATAAAAATATATTATTTTAAATATTATAAAAAAATATATGTTTGGTTATTAATATTAAACAAGAAAAGCATCTTTTACAAGAAAAGTACAAGACAAACATGAGATTTATCTAAATATTTAAACAAAAACAAAAAGAAGATATAAATTCACAAAAATCATCTACACCGAAATAGTTCCAATCTACTTTTTGTGTTAACATTTTTTTTTTAAATACCGACAAATTTATCGTGTAAGCATAATGTTAGCACATGGTAAACAAAATGTTGAAAGAACTGCTGAAGCGCCACTACGTACGAAGTAATAGACGAACATAAAAAAATGCCAGGCAATAAGCACTGTATTCCTATTATATGCAATCAAAGTACAAATTTTAATTACCGTAGAAAAACTAAAAGTAATTGTAATTATTGCTAATGTATGTAGCCCCAATATACAATTTTTTTTTGTGTAAGACTCTCCATTCTCTACTTTCCGGTTTAGAGGTTGTACTGGGTGTACTGAGTAGTAATACGACGCAACAATTAATTCAGTTCATTAAAAATGCTTACGTTATCAATAAGGAAGGAAGTACATACATATGTGTTTAAGCTCCCAAACGTGATTTTTATTATGGTTTTCCTTTTTTTTTACACAAAATTTAAATTTAACTATAACTGAATGACAAAAAATCAAACAATCTAATCTCAAACAATAGCATAAAAACATTTTTTTAAACATTTTTAAAGTGTTATTCCACACTTAGGAAAGAAAAATACTTATTTAGGAAACGTATAAAAATTTGAACGTGGGGGTTGAGGTGATTTGAATTTTGAACGTAGCGGGACCCGAACCCGCGCCTCCTGGAAACCGACCAGGTTTAGAAGGAGGTCGGTTTCCAGGAGGCGCGGGTTCGGGTCCCGCTACGTTCAAAATTTTATACGTTTTCTAAATAAGTATTTTAGCATAAAAACATGTTTAAAAAATTATGTATACATCTCAGTCGTCCACACCTAACATCAATCATAAGTTATTTTGGTCAAAATTATGGTTGGCGTGGGTAAAATAATTTATCCTATATCCAATAACTTCCAATCTATTTACAGGGTTGCCTATCACCTTTGTAAACGTGTAAAAATAACCTCGGATAACATTAAACGTTCTAACTTATTATTAGACATAATACTCAGTAATATTTGCCCTTATCATAATTTTTATTTATATCCATTACTTCATGTAAAAACATTTTTTAGCTTCACGTTGTATACTGCATATAGAAGGGTAGGCAAAAGGAACCTGCGAACCTATTATTATTCTGTTGCCCATTAAGACACTTCCGTTTCCCCCTTTCTGTCGAATTCTTTTAGGCGTTGCGATCTGAGTGGCGGAACTCAACAGCATACAACGTCACCAGAGCGAGGAAATGAAAATAATAAGTATCTCATTCCCCCTAGTGAGAATCGAACTGACAACTGTCGAGTTTCCAGTCACATATGTGCACCCCTGCGCCATGACGGACATATTTTTAAAATTAGCAAAAACAAATAGGAAGTCATAAGCGGCAGCCCTAGTAAATGGCCCAGTTGAGTCGAGCTCGAGAGGCTTCCCGTCCCTGACAATCAATGTACACGCCGCGACGATGTGTCAGATTATTATCTATAGATAGTAACTGACATTAAATGCTTTATTTGCTATGGGTGGCGACGTTGTTTTTTTTAATCAGAAGAAATATTGTATTTTTAAAAAATAAATGCATTCAAGCTGTTTAATCTCTCATATTTACAAAAAAGGTGCAACATGAAAAGTATGGAGACAGTCAAATTAATTAATTCAAATTAACACATTTTCTTCCATTTAATTTGGCTAAAGTTGAATAACAATATATAGTAATTACTAATTTCTTACTTAAATCCATTTCAAAGATATTTAAATTATCAAATAATATGCAACCATATAGTGATAGAGAAAGAAACTACACATGATAGTATGTGATATCTCACGCGTCTTTATATTTGGTGTTTTATTTACAAATAGCTTTCTGGTCATTGCACCTAAATTCTAGCGTGTTTGAATCCCTCTCAAACTATTATCATATAAAAACTATATAACTATATAAGTACATAGCTGTACAGCAGTTACTGTCTGACTCGATAGTCGTAGATTCGTTGCCAAGCCCCAACTCGGAAGATTTTTTTTTAACTCCACGCCTTATCCCTAGCATGGAAGCCACGCAAAATGCTACAGGCAGGCAGGGGTACAGTCGAAGACCAATCTTCAAAAAAATATCAATAAAATATTCTTTCCCCCGATCTAATTAAACAAAACGCGGCGTTGGGTTGCGCTACCCAACACGCAAAACCCACAAATGTTAATCTGGCTTAATAGAAGATTCTCTCTGACTATGTAACCTAAAAGCTAAACATACAAAATATGAATAATATCTATGAGGCCAGTTGTGGCGCAGGGGCACAAAGTGTGACTGTAAATGTAGTAGTTAGTATTTTTTTAATATAGCCTTATAACCAAATTATTAACTCAAGTAATGAAAAGCATAAATCTGTGAAATGTTGTCCTTGCTATATAATTTATACAAAAATAGATTTTCCTTGTAAACATAACTACGTAATATTACTGCATCGGCTCGACGGTCTAAGCATAGACTAAATTCTATACAAGATTATTTTTCGATGATTATACGTTTATGAGGAAGTTTATAGTTTACACTATACTGTTAATAGCTATTTATATGTTATATAGACACTAAAATAAAAATACTATACATATATACATATAATAAAAATATTAAATACTATAGTAATTAAAAAAAATATGTAAAAACAACCTAATCCTACATAATGACGATACAGCAGAAGTTTATTTTGTACCTATAATAGAGATAGCTAAATCGATTATCAAACGAAATCATTTTTTCTTATTCACATTGGAAACACCACGAAGTGTAGAAGGAATAAGCAACTGTTACATCCACAAAACACAAAAGATCTATGTATATGACAAGTATTTAAAGAATTAACCATGTAGGAATATATTTTTATTCCTAAATATAAAACTCTTTCGTTACAGAGTGATTGACAGATGACAGACACTGTACAGGCAAATCTACATCGCTGAAATTTATACATTTATGCAGGTTTCTTAGAGAAGGTGTGAGTGTGGAGTCGAGTGTGAGGATTTCCAGAAAAATCCTATGGGATCGGATAAAATAGTAAATTTACATTCAAAATTATGAAAGATAATAATGGAATCAGTATAGAAAATGTTAAATGAATTTTCAAGAAAACAGTAGCAGTAAAAAAAATTAAACTATTCTTGTTAGGCACGTGATGTACATACAAACACGTGTTAGGCAAGATTAGCCTTGATATAACGAATAAGACCTTATTTTTAACGCACTCATTTCTAGTTGCCTTTATCATATCACCAACGAAATATTCTCTTAATGGTTGGATGGTTTCAACATTATTTTTACTGTATTGCATTTATTATAAGTACAAGGCAGCCGGGTAAGTTTTTTATTAATTCTTTTAAAATAACATTTCGAAATAATGTAAAATTATGTAAAAGTGAATCTTAATATTTTAAAGAAGTAACTAACACTATTAAATTATTTTAAGCTTTACGCTTTATTTTACTAGATAGAGTGCTGCTAAGCTGAGCTGAGCTGATATAAAAATAATTATAATATTATTTCCCCAAGTTGAAATAGTACCCCCGCGTATATAATTACGATGGTGACTTCGTTTCCCCTTTTACTAAAAATAATAAATCAATTATACATATATCCTATAAATCAATTCACATTTCTGTAATATTTTCCGAATGTTCTCATAGTAGGTTTCGTAACAAGACAACCAATAGCCTCGCAAAGCAAGTACTTATGTTATTGCTACATTCACTCTTTTACTCGTCTATTAAGAGGTTGTGTATATGTGTAATTAGGTACATATCATTACTAAGTATAATACCACTACGGCACCTTTACGGCAATTAAAAAGGCTGCCATTTAGCACATCATTTCATTTTTTATATGTGATCATGATATATTGCAATATTATTTGTAGATAAACAACAAATACAAAATACTTATTTAGAAAAGGTATAAAAATTTTGAACGTAGCGGGACTCGAACCCGCGCCTCCTGGAAACCGATCAGGTCGATTTGTTGGTCGGTTTCCAGGGTCCGAGTCCCGCTACGTTTAAATTTTTATACGTTTTATAAATAAGTATTTTTCTTTCCTAAGTGTGGATTAACACTTTAAAAATGTTTAAAAAAAAAACAAATACGAAGCTGTTGTGGCATGTGAAAGGTATCTTATTGATAGCAGTCATAGGTTTACCTAGTTAAAAAGATTGTACACTCAATATAAGCAGGAAATATCAAAAGATCCGAGAACCGATTTTATTAAATATTACCAGAGATATATTAATAACCATTTTATATTAATAATTTTTATATATTATAGAGGCTAATCATGACACAGGGGAATAGAGTGTGACTTTAAACGCGACTGGTTGTGGGTTTATTCCCGACTCGAAGAAATGAAATATTTAAATTTATATTTCCATTTCTTGCCCTGGTGACGAGACACAACGCGGCGTTGAGTTTCGCCACTCAATACGCAATACTCTGCTGTGTGCGGGATACAGCGTGAAGCTTAAAAAAATATATATATAATAAGCTTACCTTCAAATATATTCTGTATAATGAGATAGCTCTGAGTGACCACAATGAGTAAAGCGACGTGGGTCCAGGCGAAGAGGCTGAATTGGCGCATATAGTATCGTTTTACCAGAGACAGAACAAACCAGACGAATCCCACGCAGTACAAACTGAACGAGATGAAACGATGGTAGGTCACTAGGAAGCGGAGATAATCCTAGAAACAAATAAATTATAAAATAAAATCTGTATATCTGTCTAAATATAATTAGCATTGGCGGGCCGTTTAAAAATATGTATACAGTTTCATTTCAGTATGGCAGGGTGGGCAGAGGAACCTAGTGTTAAGACACTCCGTACCACATTTTCCATGTATCTTGTTGAGTGGCGGAACTCAACAATGCGGCTTTTTACCAGAGTAGAATTAATGAAAATAATTAATCATATATTATTATGAAAATCATTATCCTAAATCAGGATAAGACATACGACCGTCGCGTCAACAGTCAAAAGCTACCTCAATCTGCAACAACGGCCTCACAATAAAATATGTATAAGGGTTAAAATATGCTTAAGGTCAGTTTATTTATAAGTTACCAACAGTATTTACTTTTAGTTTGATACCGTTACAATAAACTATTTTTGGAAATGACTAAAACATCCTTTATAGAACTTTATAATGAGAAAGTTATATTATTTTATTACCTTTATAAATAATCAAAATGTTTCCGAAGAAAATACGAAATGAAGTTCTTACTTCTTACAACTTTACTTTTATTAACAATTTCCTTTGTTCTTTATATAAAAAATATTGATTTCATAAGTATATGAGACGATGTAATTAAAATTTCTCTATTCAGACTCTTCTTTTTCAATGCTACAACATACTTCGTAAACGTAAAATAATAAACACAACTGATGAGTTATTACGCGAGACCGTAAATGCTGGGCACGGCAATAATTTTTGTTTTTTATTAATATCAATTATAGCGAAATTTCACTTAAAATACCTCTATAATAGTGGTAAAACTTATACTAGTGATAAATTTATTTTATTTATAATTTTTGTTTAAAATAAATTTCAATAAGGGTATTGCATACGGATGCAAATTAGTTTTTTATTAATTTGGCCTTTACATGCCTATATATTGAATAAATAATGAATATAAGTATATAGACCTTAGAATATAATTATTTAAGTACAATAAACTAAACTACAACAAAACCTTTACGCCTTTTACTTTTTTATTCAAAGAATCGGATCCGGTCGAGTTTTAACTTGTAGAGGTAAATATGATTTTTTTTAGTAAAACTGTTAAAGTTCCTTTACTAAATCACGTTCTAATATAAACTATTAAAGAAATTCTCGTGAATTTGCCCATACTCAATGGCACACAGAGAATAAATTTAGTTCTTAGAATAATTATCAATAAACCAACTATTATTTGTTTGTATTTTATGATTAGTGATTTTTTTATTAAAAAAACACACAGTTCCCCACTTGCTGCCGAATTCTAGAGGCATTGGGCGTTGAGTGGCAGAACTTAACGCCGCGCTTTTCCTCGATACCAGAGCGAAGAAATGGAAATATAAATTTAAGTAAATATTTCACACAACCAGTCGGTTTTACAGTCACACTTTGTGCCCCTGCGCCACGACTGGCCTCCCTCTTCTTTTGTTTTGTCATTAATATATTTTTTTATACAACCGCGTCTGTATTGAAAGAGCCCTCCTAAAAAGGAGATATATTATTAAAGTTACTGATTAGAGTTATTTAGACGTACATATGTATTTCATCTGAACCTAATCCATTTTGAAAGAAACGGTCAAATAAAGGAACCACGCTATCATACCATACCTACCTTACAGTAAGGTTATCGGATTTGGCTCGAATCCCGTTAATTAATTTAACCTCGATTCTCTTATCAAAACAAAGTTAATTTAAGTATTTTGACGGCGGAAAGGTCGAAATGTCAATTTTACTTTAGTCACCACGTGCGTGACGTATAGAAATTAGATTAAAATGTATTTAAACAGTCAAAAAATAATTTGTATGTGTTCGACAGTACATTTATAGAGTAAGGTCATAAGCCATTTAATATTTACAATGTAATACTGTAAGTAACTTTGGGACCCTTTTTATATTCTATTATATTTTATATCATATTGTATTCCATTAAATAAACACATTTATACATAAGTAGTAGGTACTTTTAACGAACTCAATTGAACGGCGATAGGCAACGTAATGGAAAACAATTTGTATGACATTCAATAGATACGTCTCCAATAAGGGTTAATACTCTGTCACAGAATCATGATTTAATTTTTCAGGTCAATAAATATTTAAAAAAAAAAGGTTTTAGAGGCCATGGGGCCAGTCGTGGCGCAGCGGCGCAGTGTGCTGGTTGTGGGTTCGATCCCCACTCGATGAGACGAAATATTTACCTAAATTTATATTTCCATTTCTTCACTCTGGTGTCGAGGACAAGCGCGGCGTTGAGTTCTGCCACTCAACACGCAATGCCTCCACAATTCGGCAGAAAGTGGGGAACGGAGTGTCTTAACACTAAGTTCCATCTGCCTACCCTGCAGTGTGCGGGATACAGCGTGAAGATGATTTATTTTATTTTTATTTAAAAGGTTTTTGCAAATGTACTTACCGTATGTAATGATATTAAGTAGCTTAATTTTTTTAGGTATTCGCGTGATACTTTCCGAAATTAATCATAGTAATGGAATTATGCTAGCAAAGAAACTTTAACCAATTTACTTATTGAATTACTTTTATAGGCTCGAGACCAGTCACGACGCAGGGGCACAAAGTGTGACTGTAATATCGACTGGTTGTGGGTTCGATCCCCACTCTAGGAAATAAAATAATTATTTACATTTATATTTTCATTTCTTCGCTCTGGTGTCGAGGCAAAGAGCGGCGTCGAGTTCCGCCACTCAACACGCAATGTCTTCAGAGCTCAGCGGGAAATGGGGAACGGGTTGTCTTAACACTAGGTTCCCTCTGCCTACCCTGCTGTGTGCGGGATAAAGCGTGAAGCTAATTTATTTTATTTTTTATAGGCTTAATATTTTTAGTAAGCCTAACAATCATACACAAATTTAAAAATCATGTTACTTTAGCAATGTTATTATTATATATCGTTTTATATAAAAGTATAGTTACGTATATTGACAATCATAAATGGCAGTAGGTATGTGTGTTAGTAATATACATTTCATTAATTTAAAATATTTCCAATATATAATTTTTGGCTGTACTCTGTCACCATAATATGGTTTATAGTATGAACTTGAATTTTTAAATTTTGTTCTTATGCCAATTTGTTTACTTAAACGTCTGGGCTAAATTCTAAAGAAAGTAAGACTTATTTTACGTAAATTATTCCTTCACGTGTTAGTATTTATAAATGACTAGCGGACCCGGACGCGGCTTCGCCCGCTTAAACTTTACGAATGCTTATAGATATATTTAGGAAATTGTTTGTGAAAATATTATATATGTAACTAATTTAAATAAAAAAAAATTTAAGTAAACGTAACCATAGTAAAATATTAATAAAAAAACTAAACAAAATCAGCTACATTATTAATAATTTTATCTCTTTCTGTCTTTCTATTTCCCCGAGCTAATATCCAGAATAACTGAACTAATTTTTATTGGACTTTCAGTGATCGATTTTACTAATTTACCCGGGAAAAATCTTTTTACTCGTTTTCCTTGCGCGCCTACATAGATACTATACGAAATAACTAAAGTCCTTTCTACATTAAACATGATAAGTTTTGCGAGCAATATCAAATAAAATCCCAGAAAACTAAAACCACAATTTATTAAGTGTATAACAACGGTATAGATAACCATCCAACGAAGATGAAATAACCAACAATTTTCTCCTTAATACTTAAATAATATTACACCGATGCCGCGCAGGGCCGCAACTTACACCACACCAAGAAATTTATGAAAATCTAACTAATCTGCTCCTCGAATAAGCGAAGAACCAAAGAAAAGTATAAATTAATTATAAACAGCAAATAATTACATAAAAATTAACAGTAGTTCGAAAATGTATGAAAATTTAGAAAACCGTCAAAGTCATCTGCCCGTTCGCGTCGGTCATACTATGCCGGTCGTATGCTAGGTTATTTCGAATCAGTGACATCTCCTTAATTATTTATTAGAATGTTATACAGTGAACTATAATTTCAATCTAGATGAAATGCTAAAAGTGACTATTATATTCATTTTCATAAGGATCAATGTCAAATTATAGAAAATACATACAACAAAAACCCGATAAATATAAAGTAAATTAATTAAAATGGTTACTTGTTGTTACTGTGTTACTTTGCTCAAGCTTCAGAGATAAATATGGTATGTGTATCGCGGACTTTTTTAAACATTATTTAATACAAATGACAATATTTTTCAAAGGACAATATTTTTGTAAAACATTATTTTTATGTATCTCATAAGGTTGAGTCGGCGCACGCCATGTATGCGTTAAGCAAGCTCATTTTGGGTGACGTTTGCTTATAACAACAAATAAACTTTGCAAACCGTTGCTTAGCAACGGTCGGTTGTTATTAACATGGCGGAATAAATTGCATGTCAAATTGAAAAATATTTTAATATATTAGTATATATCGACAATATTACAAATATGAGAAAAAAAGTAACCTATGTTCATCCGAAGACCCTCAAGTATCTCTGTATGAGTATTTTATTATAATTGAATTAGCGGTTTGGCCCTGATTGCGGCACAGACAGACAGACAGACAGACAGAGTTACTTTCGAATTTATAATATAGGTATGGATGGCTAATTTCACTCTTAGTACATACTTTTTTCACGTATGTATATAGCACTTTTCCAAAAGTTAACTCCATGGATAGAAATATATATTATCTTTTATATATATATAAAAGGACTTGTACCTGACTGACAGAGGTAAGACGCACGCACAGCCGTAACCGCTGTGCGTAGAAACGTGAAATTTAAACAGATGTTTATTTTCATTATCTGGGCATCCACTAAGAAGCGATTTTGAAAAATTTTAACCCTAAAGGGATGAAATAGGGGTTGAAAGTTTGTATGGATTTTTTTTTAAATGGGCACCGATTTTTATAAAATTTGAAATTCAAACTCTTAAAAATATTTAATTGAGCACATGTTTCACGGTTTGTTAGAATTCACTCTTAAGGGTTCAAATAAGGGGTTCAAAGTTTATATGGAAAAATCTTTAAATCGCCACCGATTTTTATAAAAAATTTAATTCAGACTGTTAAAAATATTTTATTGAACACGTGTTTCGTGGATTTTTTAGAATAACCTAACCTAAGGGTGTAAATAAGTGGGCGAAGCTGCGCGCGCACACTTGTAGTATATAAAAAATATTCTCAAATAACATTTCTTATTATAAATATACGATGGCAATAAAATGTATATATACTTAGATATATTGAATTACAACCGTCTATAAAATAACATAAAATAACAATGTTCAAGCGAATAAAAATCTTTGTAATAGATTTATATTTTGAATTTAAGTATAAGATAATATCACAAAAGAGGATATTTACATTTCAAATAAAAATATAGGAAGACAAATAATACAACAACAGTTTACGTAGTTACTGATTCATATATTTAAATAGAGTAAACCATTTTGTCTTAATCAATATCTAACAATTGGACCACCAAATTATCGACAACAATCGATATTAGAAAAATACTTAAACTTGGCATCGAATATAAAATAAAATCAACTAAAAATTGATTTAATATTTTCTTTCTATTATTCTTAGTACATATATATTTCTAACGCTGTAAGTACATTACATAAATTCCAACAACAAAGTGCGCATAGGGAAAAGGTAACCGGGTTACCGATCAATAACTATTACAGCTGCGTTTTAGTTTATGATATAGATTGTCCTCTCAGCACAAATTTGATTATAAGAAACAATGCTTTTAATTCAATGAACTATTTCCTTAAATATTCTTTTACATATTGGACGAGAAAATAATAATAAGAAAACCTAATCTTTTTTCCAAGTGGGGAGCCGAACCCTCGCTTTTACAATCAGTTCCTGTACTATGGCGGCCTCAATATTCCTATTTTTTTTAGCTTCACGCTGTATTCCGCATAGCAGGATAGAGAGTGTTAAAAGTGTGTTAACACTTTCAGGCGAATTCTTGAGGCAATGCGTGTTGAGTGGTGGAGCTAAACGCCACGCTTTGTCTCGTAACCCGCGCGAGAAAATGAAAATATTAAATATTTCATTCCCTCGAGTGGGAGATCGAACGCACGACCATCGAGTTTACAGTCGCAGATTTGTACCCCTGCACCACGGGAATGGTAAATAAGCACATTTTTGACCTAAACATATTTGCCACAATCCAAAAAACAAGTCTTTATAAAATATTCGTACCGAATATCGGATATACATTGAAATAGTAAAAAATTAAAAAAATAAATTAGCTTCACGCTATATCCCGCACACAGCAGGGTAGGCAGAGGGAACCTAGTGTTAAGACACTCCGTTCCCCACTTTCTGCCGAATTCTGGAGGCATTGCGTGTTGAGTGGCAGAACTCAACGCCGCGCTTAACCTCGACACCAGAGCGAAGAAATGGAAATATAAATTTAAGTAAATATTTCATCTCCTCGAGTGGGGATCGAACCCACAACCAGTCGGTTTTGCAG
>JAATLQ010032112.1:18419-31491 GCA_013421005.1 Heliconius erato x Heliconius himera | reverse complement strand
GTAATGAACACGAACCCCGACGGCACAGTCAACCTGATGGCGAAGGTGCCCATCACCGGCAACGACAAGAACGTGCTGAGTGCAGTCGCAGGCGCCACCGCTCTCAGACCTGATGGACTCCACACTCCCGGCAACAGCTACGGCGCCGTCAGCGGCGGACTGGCCTTGGACAATGTGTGAGTGGCTATCTATATTTTCATAATAAAGTAGTTATATTATTGCCTCTCGAATATACTCGTATTTATAAATATTATCCTCTTTTCAGTAATCATCATAGTCTAAGTGTCACCGGCAAGCACATCCCGGACTTCGCCGACCAGCTGACGGCGTCCGGCAGGATGAACGTCTTCCACAACGACCACCACGACCTCTCCGCTAACGCGTTCGCCACCAAGACGATGCCCCTCAACCCGGTGATTCCCAACTTCAACACTTACGGAGGCGGCGTCGATTACAAATTCAAGTGAGTAGATTAATATCTAATGGGATATAATTTATAAGATATAAGTAATTTGATAAATTCAATGCAACATTTAATTCGTTCTGTCGTAAATAGCGGAGTTAAAGAGTACAATTTAAAATGTATAAAAAATTGCAAAAATCAAAGATCATACCAATAATACTAATTATGGTGTCTCCAGCGACAAGCTGGGCGCGTCCCTGAGTGCGGCGCACACCGACCTGCTGAAGCGCACCGACTACTCGGCGATGGGCAACCTGAACCTGTTGAAGACGCCCTCCTCCTCGCTGGACTTCAACGCCGGATACAGCAAGTCCGTGTCACCCTACATACCCTCGAGCAACTGGCAACCCTCCTTCGGAATGTCCTTCTCCAAATATTTTTAAGAATATTATTGTATTATAAATAGCGCCTGCATTTGATTTAACTATAATAGTATTTTAGGTGTATGATTGTCAAATTTGTTTTTAATAATTATTATTTGTAAAATTTGTAAGTTTTATGTACCTGAGGATACTGATCTGTAGAAAATATTTTTGTTACTATAAGATTTGATTTTAATAAACCCTATTTAGTTTATTATTGATTTTTACTATTTTACTTATTTGTTTTTCTTTTATGGATGTCTGGGATAGAGAAAATGATTAATTTGCCTTTATTAAATTAAGCTCAGTAAGTAGTTTACAAAGAATAAAAGAGGAATATAGTAAAAAATTATTATAAAAAAAATTAAAGCGACTGCATAAAACTATAAAAACAAATCTCTTTTTTCATTAAATTGTATGGGGTTAAGTTGTAAGGATTTAATTGGTTTAAAAATTATAGATCAGTACTGTTGATCCTAATGAACAAATTCTTTTTAGTAATAAAAAAAATATTTTTTTTAGGATCTATTATAATGATAAACACCACCAATAAATATAACAGATTTCTTATATATCTTCCATGTCCAGACATGAGTAATTTACAGTTTTTTTACATGTATTAATTTTAAAATCTTTATAATGACTTATATTTTACAAGGAAATAAACCTATAACTATTGTTTTCGGCACATTTTTTTTCTAAACTCAGTAAATACAAGTATGTTTCTCCCAAAATAAATTCCGGAACTAATTAAACAGTTTACATTGCTTTAAGGTTTCAATAAAAAATAAACCATTTGTTTGTTCTAAGAAATCGTATATAAATAAGCAAAGCTCAAAGACTGGGATATAATTTGTAAAGTTTATAATGAAATACTCTCAGAAGCGCTGAAGACGTTCAGTTTGTTATAGAGCGGCAAACTAAGTTCATGAAAATATAAAGTATGGTGGTACACTGAGTTTTGATATATTTACTAAATAAGTTTTAATTTACTGAGGTCAATCGTGGCGCAGAGGTACAAGTTGGAACTGTGAACGCGACTGGTTTTGGGTTTGATCCCCGTTGGGTGAAATTAAATATTTATTTCAATTAATATTTTCATTTCTTCGCTCTGGTGTAGAAGCAAAACGCGGCATTGAGTTTCGCCACCCAACACGTATGTATGAATCCAGAATTTAGCGAAAATGGAGAACGTAGTGTCTTCCCTATGCTTACCGTACTATGTGCGTAACACAGCGTGAAGCTGTATAATGTATGTTTTAATTTTTACCTCCAAATGTGCTTGAATAAATTAGACAATATAACAAAATCTGGAAATTAAATTATAATTGATGAATAGAATAAAAAATGAACTAAATTGACCAAGATTATAATATAAATATTTTTAATTGTCGTAATTGAAGTGAAGAATGAAATTTCTTTTCTGGTTCTTTTTGGCTACTCTGCTAAATGCGATTAGTGTGAGATTCTAAAACAAAATAATAGCAATTATTTAGTACAATTATATGATAGTGAGACAGTGGGACAATACCTGCTAGTGTGGGTTCGGTATCCACTCGGGAGAATTATTACATTCAATTATTTTCTCTGATAAACAAAGCCACTCCACATGCAATATCTCGAAAATTGAACAGCAATTGGAAAACGGAGTTCCTTAACTTATTCTGCTATTCCCATTCTATTTACCTACTAGCATAAAAAACGTGATGCTGTTAATATAATACTCTTACTCTTAAACTTATACCTCATTGTGCCACCACCTCAAGCCAGACGAGGCCGGTTTCGTCGAAGCGCGAAATGAAACGGACGAGTTGTTAGTCGACAAAAAGAGAACCTTATCTCCAAGTTATAGCCGTCAAATGACGTCCTTTCACGATGCATTGCACGAGGGAAATGAAATAAAAACTTTTCAAGTGCTTAAGCTTTTTCTTGTAGATTTTTTTTGTCATTTATTATACACACATATATATTTATATATACTAGCGGCCCGCCCGCGACTTCGCCTGCTTGAACTACATGATTATTGATTTAATAAATAGAATTGATTGACAACTATAATGATTTTTAATATGATTTTTTTACTACATTATCGTAAGTTCTACAAGGATTTTTGATTATTTTGCTATCAATGTTGATATATTAAATAATACTACCAATGTTGATATTTATACAATGTTGATATATATACTTATAATACCAATGTTGATATATATACTTTGAGTATTGATTATTTATTATACGAAGATATATATTTTTGTAACATTACGTTCTTTTTATCTATATTATGTACGTCTTATTGTATTTTTAAAACTCTGTTAAATGTGCTGCTGCCAGTGAATAATTTGATTTATTCCTTTAGAAACAGCCTTAAATGTTAAATTATTGATTTGGGTAAGGATTCATAATATTCTTTGTAAAATAACTTAAACTTAATGTTATGATTTATGGAGGTAACCACCTTCACTCTCCCTAAATATCAAATATCAACATTGGTCGTATTTTTTAATTCAAAGTAATCAAAAATCATTATAAAAATTACGATAATGTAGTAAAAAAATCATATTAGAAGATTAAAGATTAAAGTAATAAAGATTATATTAGAAGTCATTATAGTTGTCAGTCAATTCTGTTTATTAAAATCAAAAATCATGTAGTTTAAGCGGGCGAAACCGCGGGCGGGCCGCTAGTAAATAACAATTCATTCCCTCGAGTGGGGATCGAACCCACAACAGTCACACCATTATACCCATGCGCCATATCGGCAGAAAGTGGGAAAAGTAGCGTCATGATATTATATTTTATTTAACAACTTTGTTATATAAGAAAATAATAAAGCATAAAAGAATTCTATTGTAATATCTTAAACAATGTAAACACTATTATTAAGATACTTTTTCCTTTATCAAAGTTAATAATTTTACAAGCGCAAATATTGATAAAAAAAGAGGAATTCACCTCTTATCATTTGTTCTTAACGTCTTAATTTAACTTGCCACGGGAAAGAACTAAGTCTAACGGCCAGAAGGATTCCCCTAACTATAGGGATGTATAAATAAACCTGTTAGCGAGACGTATGTATCATTCACTTTCTGTACCGAAGTACCGGAGTTTCCTTTTTAAAAAAGTGATTATTATTTTTATTTTTTAAGTATTTTCGTCTAAGTTTATTAAACAAAATGCAGTGCCTATTAGTATTTTCTGCTATCGTCTTAGCTGTTGTAGCTGAAGTAGAATTTGATGACTCGTAAGTATTGATTTTTGTTTGACATTGAAACATCTGGTATTTATATGTCATTGGATTTGTTGTTTTTATAAAATATTACAAACTGTGTCTGAATGAAAATTCAATGATTGTGGGTTCAATCCTACTCTAGGTAATTATTATATTTCATCCATTTTCATTTCGCGCGGCGCGGCGCTGGGTTCCGCTACTCAACACGCAATGCTTCATCCGGCGGAAAGTGAAGAACGGAGTATCTAACCTCTGCCTACCCTGCTATGGGCGGGATATAGCGTGAAGCTAAAACGTCGAATGAACATAAAACTTTCGGAAGGCAATGTCGATGAGTAGAGCCGCCAAAAAATTATACAGCGTGCTCATACACAGCTTGAAAAATGACTTATTATTTCTATATTAATATATTTAAACTTATTTGTTTCTAGCTACCCAGAATGGTATGCCGGGCATCTCTTGAGAGAGCGACGTGACGTCACACTCGATAAGCAGATAGGCGATGGCCGCGTGTTCGGAACACTAGGACAGAATGATGCTGGACTATTTGTATGATTTCATATATTGATTTGCATTTATTTTATAGTTTTATGTTTTTTACTGCATTAGATAGGCTAAGGAAATCTAGTATTAGCGGTTGTTCTCATGGGAGTACTTGTTCCCATAAAGTGGGCGGAGTAATCCGTGCCCATCCCAGAATAGTCGTGTGCCCACCCTAAATGGTTCGTGTGCTTATGTTACAAGCCAAAAAAGTTCACCCTGATCCAGACCCCTCTGGAAATTATCTCTTGATGTCCCCATATCTGTTCCCCACTTTGACATATTGTGTTTTGAGAGGCGGTTCTTAACATTTTAGTATCTACAACTGTAAGAATTTTGTATAAATTTTACTATAGTCTAACAATTTTGTTAATATTTTAAACAGGATTATGCTTTATATCGATTTTTCCTTATAATAAGGTATAAATATACCTATCCGTAGTTTCAATATAATCACATTATTATTTCCTTAACAACCACAAGGGCTTAGATAGATCCATATTTATATAGATATGAACTTACTAGTATATATTATATAAATATGGATCTATCTATGTATGTACTTATAAATTTTGTTTTGTTAGTTTTAACATTAATAGCGTCGATTTAGATTATTTTCTTATCTAAAAATATTTAGTCTATCGAATTATTTGAGGATTTAAGCAAATTATTACTTAAAGTAACCTTTGGGTTAGGTCCATCGAGAGCGTCGTAAAGTTAACGTGGAAAAATGAAGGAAGCCCCGTTGAGAATTTACCTCCATTTATAACAATATTTCTGTAATAACTTTTCGACAGAATATAGTGTATATACTCGACATAGACTGCTTAAAAAAATCTAATTCCATATTCATCACCTGCAAAAGGCAGAATAAGTAAAGAGGGTTTGTTGTACTAGGTGATTTTTAAATATTTTTATGCTTCTCTCTGTAACGCGCACGTGGCAGGGACGGATGGAACCTGGAAACCTAGTGTTAAGATACTCAGTTCTCATTATGACAGTTCTGTATCCCACTTTCCGCCGAATTCTTGAGGCATTACGTGTTGAGTAGTAGAACTCAACGCCGCGCTTTGCCTCGTTACCAGAGTAAGGAATTGAAAATATTGTATGTATTTTATTTCTTCCCACAACCATCACGCCTAAAAAAATAGATTTCAATATCCTTTAAAGATAAATAAATAATAAATTTATAGAAAAGACTATTTTTTACTCCGTCAATCTCGCAATACAACATATCATTTGTTTTTTTGTTGTGTTTGTTTGGTCCCTACTTGTTATACAATTTGATTATTGAATTATATATAAAGTTTGGACATAATGGGATTTAAACCTACGCCTCTTCGAAACCGTAGAACTTTGGAAACCGAAATATATATTTTTACCGGCTGCTATAAAAGAAGGAGGGTCTCATTTCGACTATATTTTTTTAATATGATTATATAAAATTTTATTTGATAATCTCGAAAGAAATAAAATACTTACATTCTACATTTTTCTCTTACAGGGTAAAGCCGGCTACGATCATCAAATATTTAACGACGATCGCGGCAAATTAGATGGTAGTGTGTACGGTACCCGCGTCCTGGGGCCTGCGGGGGACTCCTCACATTTTGGAGGAGGTCTTAACTGGAAGAATCCCAATGCTGCAGCTTCTTTTGATATCAGCAAGCAGATTGGTGCTGGCACCTCTGTAAGTTTTACTCAATTTAAGAATGCTAAGAAATTTTTCTATGGAATTAAACCTGAAGAATTTGGTTAAGCGCTTTTATCTCAAAAACTACTGGTTCGAATTGAAAAAAAAAAGTATTTCACTGTATCTGTGGTTAGAGTTACCGCGCACATACAAATTCCCAATTTGCCCGAATATTTTTCAAGTATGTTCTTTTCAATATGGCAAAATGTTAGTATGCACGATAATACCTAATTAAGTCTGAAGTTTTACATAGGACAACCACTAACTTGAGAAGCATCCTTTTAAGGTCTACACATCTCATAAAATCTTAAAATAAATTAAAAAAAAAAAAATTAAATTAGCTTCACGCTGTATCCCGCACACAGCAGGGTAGGCAGAGGGAACCTAGTGTTAAGACACTCCATTCCCCACTTTCTGCCGAATTCTGGAGGCATTGCGTGTTAAGTGGCAGAACTCAACGCCGCGCTTAACCTCGACACCAGAGCGAAGAAATGGAAATATATAAATATTTCATCTCCTCGAGTGGGAATCGAACCCACAACCAGTCGGTTTTGCAGTAACACCTCGTGCCGCTGCGCCACGACCGGCCTCTTAATTAAATAAATTAATTTTTAACAAAAAGAAACGACTTCAAACAACGAACGAAAAAGTAAAAAATAATTGTACATAATGTAAAACGTACTTTGATTTTGTTAAACAAAAATAATTTAAAAAAGATTTTATTATTTTGAAGTCGGTGTCAAGCTAATGACAACAGCCTTACTACAATATCGAATTACTAAGCCTATTTGTTTTACTTGGCTTTATTTTAAGCAGAAAGAAATTTCATAATGCATCCCGCCGATAGGAGGATAGGTAGAGAGAATCTATAATCCGTTACTCACTTTCTATCGAATGAAAAATTTCGTGTTGAATGGCGTAACTCAACGCCGCTCTTGGCCTTGTTACCAGATCGAGGAAATAAAATTATTAATAAACAATAATTAATACCACGTGGTAATCGAACAAACAACTGTCGCGGTTTACAGAGGGATTTACTGCTGGTACCACTGCGCCTCGGCTGCCTCATTTGCTGACTGTTTTTGTTAAAACTTGTCGCTTTTCTTATTTTATTGTCAAACATACTACAGCATAAACAACTTTATTTAAAACCAGAATATGAAAATAAACATCTGCCCAAATTTCACGTTTCTACCATCAGCGGTTACGGCTCTGCGTGCGTCTTACCTCAGTCAGTCAGCACAAGTCCTTTTATATATATAGATAACAACTTTTTAACAGTTATAAGTTTAATTTAACAATATTTTTTTTCAGTATCAAGCCGCAGCCGGTGGTAGATGGCCAGTCGGCAAGAACGGTGACTTCTCCCTCCAAGGCACGTACGGTAAACAGGCAGGCTTCAAGCGCGAGTACGGTGGGCTAGCTAACTTTAACTATCGATGGTAATATGTACCTACATATAATATTATTCGAATTAATTAATTGTATTGTTTTATATAAATAAATATCTTATAAGGAAGTATATTCTTTTATTTCTTCTATAAATTTATTCATACTTTATTAGTTAAATGTAATATAGCTTTAAGATCCACTTCCACCAAATAAAAAAAGTCAGTCTGATCCCGCATTAAGGCTGTGTAGGCAGAGGGAACCTAGTCAAAACACTTAGTTCTTCAACTTTCGGGACATTGCGTGTTGAGTGCCGGAACTCAACGCCGCGCTTTGTCTTGTTACCTGAAATGAAAATATTAAATAAATGTTTTTCAATATTGAGAATCGAATTCTCAACCATCATGCTAACAGTCAAATGCTCTGCGCAACGACAGCCTCTATGGGTATGACTAAGACCGATAGTTCAGAATTATGCTTTAAATAAAAGACCAATATTACTCATTATCTCACACACAACAAGGTTGACTGGAGGAGAATGCTTTTTAGAGTTAAGCCCGCCTTTTGTACATGTATTTTTTATTTCTAAAAATTTGTGCAATAAAGAATGAATAAGACTACAGAACCCTAAAAAGGATCCTCTGAATAAAAAACACAGGATGATGTAAGTAAATCGTGGCCCTCATTCGATTACGCTTGCCCTTCGTCGTAATTTCCATTTGCCTTGTTACAGTATTGAGGCCGCCAATTAAGGTGAACTCTCCATTTGAGCATACAAAGTAGCGTGCATATGATTTCAGTTTTTTAAGGATTTTTTGTATATTTTAACCGATTTACAAAAATTTAATAAAAACATGTAAACTTGTACCATTGTACTTTACCCTATAAATAAATAGATATTCTAAACTACTATAAATGATACTTGCGTATTATTAATTTCATATATTTTAAGGTATCATAATAACTAATAAGTATTGACTTATTATGATAATACGTTATTGATTATCACTTCTTGTTCATATAAACTTTAACAACACCAAATTACATATGTTTTAATGGCCGAAGTTAAATCGACCACGCGGTCAAGCCACTAAAAAACTTTACTATCTATACACTATTTATGTAGCCTTCCTTGATAAATGGAATTTAATGGAAAATAAAATTTAAATTGAACCAGTAGTTCATGGGATTAGCGCGTTTAACCAAACAAACTATATGTTTTTGTAACATTTTCAAAGTGTTATTCTAGACTTAGGAAAGAAAAATAGTTTATAGGAAAACGTATAAAAATTTGAAAATAGCGGGATTTGAACCAGCGCCTCTTTGGAAACCGTCTAAGCGCTCTGACCAACTAAGCCATACGTACTCATCGAGCTATGTCGAAATTCTTATACATATATATAATATAATAAATAAATATATTTTTATTTATTTATTCTTATTTGTCCTACAAACGTTAAAATCCTAGTAAGCCTACGTAAGGGGAGTACGTAGTACGTACTCGTAGGTTGAGATTAAACGCTGTTACCGAAGTCTCCTGCGGTTTGGTGTTCCACGTCGCTTCTTGCCAATTAAATGTCATCTTGAGGCTTTTATCAAATAATGGATATAATTATAATTGTGTTAAGACGGTATTTATAAGGTCTTAGGTCACAGTTTTGATTTTTGGTTGTGGTAAATATTTTATACATAAAAATGTTGTGAAAAAAATAAAAATTACAATATTGTCCGTGGCCTTGTGTTTAAATTTGGTGCCAAGCGTTTGGATACAACTCATTCATTTATTTAGAAAATTAAAAACTATACTGATATAATATAAAAGATTCTTTATTTTTATACAATTACACTTACTATCTATCATCATCGCCTCTATGCTTTTGAAGATCTTCTTTCGTACCCTTCTGATAATAAGTTATGATTTTAACAGTACCTACATTAATTAAAGTGTCTAAATTTCATTCATACTTAATACTATGGGGAACAGAGTGTCTTAATACTAAGCCTCTTCCCTCAGCCTACCCTGCTATGGACGGGATACAGCGTGACGCTAAAATATTTTTATATTATTGTTAACAATAAATGCGTTTACTGTTTTATATATAAACTCGAGTATTTTAGTCAGTATTTAAATTTTGGTTGTTTTCTTGGTATTTTCTTATTCTAGAACAAAAAATATAGTTATCTCTATCTCTATATATAATAAAAGGATAGAAAAGTCAATTCTGTACATGAACGTATGATGTACTGTTCTTGTCTGTCTGTCTGTCTGTCAATACTATGTGGTATTATAGTGTAATTTTAAACATTTTGATTATTTTCCCGCCTTTATGACGAAAAATAATTTATGCACTATAAGACTATAAGAATGTTGGTAGTTTTTCAAAAGGCATAAGAATTAAATATTGCCTAAAATATGCTTTCTTCGCAAGTGTTGTAATAACTATTGGTATCTTTTAACCAAAAAATCACTAGAAATATTAAATAATTAAAAATACGCAGAGTTTTTTTGTTAGCACCACTGTAAATAAAACCACAGTTGTAACTACTCTATTAAAGCCTATTACAATAATAAAAACATAAAAAACACATAAATAAAAAAGATTTTTTTTCAAACAAAATAAATAATAAAATTATCGTTGTAAAATAAAATGCTATTAGACAAGAACGAGGCACGCACACATACACCTAGTAGTATGTGTTTACGTTATTGGTATCTATGCGTAACTGCGTTACATGAAATATAGATACGATTAAACATCGTGAAATGAAAAGAAAAACTAAGTCTACACTGTTGCTTAAACTCTCCGAACTCTTTTTTTATTTATTTTTATATATTTTTTATATTTATATAATGTATTATTTTATATAACGTATTTTTTATATATATTATATTTATATTTTTATCTTTTTTTATTTAGATTTTTTTTCATACTTTTTTATTATATATATTTAATATTATATATATTATTTTTAAGGCTAATTCTACGTTGAGTGATATTCGTAAAGAAATCAGCGATATAAGAGTACCACTATCACAATAGTCACACACAAAGTCAAAGTTAAAAATGAAATAAACGGTAGTTCAACAAAGTCATTTAAATAAACTAAACAGAAGTTTAATTGAGATCCTTATCCCACTTCATTTAGGTAACAGGAGTGGGATAGTCTCGTACCTATATACATACTACGCCTGATGTTTTAGTCGTCTTTGTAGACGCGTGGGGGGCGTTAAACGAGCAGAACACCCGACCATGTCCTGGCCTTTGGTTCTTCTACTCACATGTGAACACATGACACATGTACAAAAAGTAATTTTAACATAAATTCTTTTAGCAAGGTAGTTTCAAATAGTAACTGAAGGCATAAATAACTGAATGATTTCTAAAGTAAGCTAATTATGGAGAGTTATAATTGTGTGGATAATAAATAGTACAAAGGTAGTGGAGTTGTAACAAAGTTTTGAAAATGTTTTGAAATTTGAAATGGTTGTAAACTCACCAGATTTATCCGTTGACGAGTGCCTCGAGAGGGCTGACTGACTGACTGCCCAGCTCAGAAGCCAGCGTTGTCATGTGCTGATGTGACAGGTGGAACCTAAGCTAAAGATGAAGTAATTAAAGTAACAATTTGGTTTAAATTTTGCAATTTTTTAAGTGTTGTTCATGTTTAATTGCTTAAACATGTACAAAACTTAAATTAAGGAACATTTACCGCTCGTACATCCTGACATATTCCTCACATATGTCGGAAGTGATAACAAGAGGGTAGTCGTATCGAACAAACATTCCACATAAATGTGGATGGTAGTTGCAACTAATATTATTTACGGCCTTTAAATGATGAGAAGCAGTGCCTGGGACACAGGTGTAGGCTTCAGGGATCCCTTTCCGATATATCAACACTCGCCTTCACTGCTCCAGCCCAGTGCAATTACAAATAGGTGTTAACCACATTCATAATTACGATAATAATTGATAACTAAATAACCCGAATAGTCTAGGTTATGTGGCAGAGTACGAGTAGTACTCTGAACCACACCAGAGCCAAGACTTCACGTAGATAATTATAAATAGGTATTAACCACATTTATAATTAAAATAACAATTAATTAATTAATCAATTGTCCAAATAGTCGAGGTTAGTCAGTGGTGGTGCACGAGTAGTGCTCCGACCCACACCAGAGCCAAGACTGAACGTACAACGCCCGTGCAGCCTTTTATATCATCGTTCACAAATAAGTTGCAGGGTAGAATAATAAGAATTGATGACGCTATCGCGTCATAGTGGCGTGTGGGTAGGTGTCGTATAGGAATCTACACGTAACCAACATAATGTTGTTTATAATTTCTTTCGTTTAAGTTTTCTGTTGTTTGTGTCATTTGCTTAAGTGTGTTTTTTTAAGCAACTGGAACATGCGGGTTGCATTAAGGTTTAAATAATTTTCACATTAGTAATCTTAAGTGCTTTGCAAGCATAGGTACATTATTTGAATAATTCAGTAGTTAAAGCGGGCGAAGCCGCGAGCGTAGTATTTTTGAAGTAGCATGTGTTTACGTTATTGGTATCTATGCGTAACCGCGTCACACGAAATATAGATATGAATAAACATCGTGAAATGTACAAAAAAACCTACGTCTTCACTGTTGATGTATCTTGCTTAATTTCTTTAAAATATTTTATCCTATATGCTGATTCCGTAAAAGGAGCGCTGACGCTTCTCATCTCTTCTTTGTTAAAGGCCGTCGCGGCACAGAGGCACAAAGATGTGGCTGTAACGCGACTGGTGTGGGTCCGATCCCCACTTGGAGGATTGAATTATAATTTAATAATATTTTCATTTCGTTTTATAATATTTTCAGTTCGCACATCAGTCACACATTACACGCAATATCTTTACACTAAGTTACCCTGCTAAAGGCGGGATAAAGCGTGTATCTGGTTTTAACTTTGTGTGAGCCGATTAAAATAAAGTCCAGTCCAGTTGAGGCCAGTCGTGGCGCAGCGGCACGAAGTGTGACTGTGAAATTGACTGTTTGTGGGTTCGATCCCCACTCGAGGAGATGAAATATTTACTTAAATTTATATTTCCA
The DNA here is from genome assembly GCA_013421005.1 of Heliconius erato x Heliconius himera. Lineage (NCBI taxonomy): Eukaryota > Metazoa > Arthropoda > Insecta > Lepidoptera > Nymphalidae > Heliconius > Heliconius erato x Heliconius himera. Next base: position 18,722 of record JAATLQ010032112.1, on the reverse strand, counting down.
TTTCGTCGCACTGGTGTCGAGGTTAAGCACGGCGTTGAGTTCTGCCACTCAACACGCAATGCCACCAGAATTCGGCAGAAAGTGGGGAATGGAGTGTCTTAACACTAGGTTCCCTTTGCCTAACCTGCTGTGTGCGGGATACAGCGTGAAGCTGATTAAAATAAAACTAATACTCAATATTTAAGGGCAGTTTGCCAAAATACAAACAAAAAAAGTATTTAAATCGGTTAAGCAGTTTCTGAGATTATCGTGAAGAAACGCACAGACAAACAGACCAACTGACCAAGTTTTATTACATTGTTA
>JAATLQ010032112.1:0-18409 GCA_013421005.1 Heliconius erato x Heliconius himera | reverse complement strand
ACACTAGGTTCCCTTTGCCTAACCTGCTGTGTGCGGGATACAGCGTGAAGCTGATTAAAATAAAACTAATACTCAATATTTAAGGGCAGTTTGCCAAAATACAAACAAAAAAAGTATTTAAATCGGTTAAGCAGTTTCTGAGATTATCGTGAAGAAACGCACAGACAAACAGACCAACTGACCAAGTTTTATTACATTGTTAATTGTAATATCTTCTATGTACAGACACTGATGAGTTAAGATTTTATTGTAAGTATCGATAAGTTATGTTTTTATTTCAAACATTCAATTAAAGATTCTTATAGGAAATACAAAAATGCGACCTAAAGTTTTAATAACTTTCTCATAAAAAATCTTCATTGCGTTGCAAACATACATAATAGGTATATCAAAACACGAACATATTTCAGTGTGTTAAGTAAATAATTCTGTGGTATAAGCGGGCGAAGCCGCGAGCGGGTCGCTAGTACTAAATAAAATAACCCCTCTCATGTACAAACACATATTTTAGTTAAAATTACTTTTTTTTTACTTTATATAAACACAACTAATTTTTTTTTATTAAACAACTTAACTAACTTAACTTAGCTTCACGCTTTATCCCTAGCGGGGTAGTCAGAGAGAACGGAGCTCCAAACGCTACGGTCTCTACATACCTCTTTCCTAGTCCACTGTCATCAACCTCTTCATACATAACTCTGGGGGTCCTCATGCTTTTTACGTCACCTTCCTCCAGTATCTTTCATACTGTGTTTTCGAAGGTCAACCGAGGTCTCCCCCTATCTCTCTTACCACTCACTTTTCCATCATAAATCTTTTTTGCCATTAAATAAACATTAAACAAACATTTTTGTAAATCTGCAAATTTTATTCATAGTTTCGTACCCTTCCATTTATCCACTATTTCGCATAAATCTATTCTGTATAATCTAACTATAGTTAAATGTTATACGTAATTTTAACTAACTTTAATACACAACCAAGTGAACCGATAAATTAGAGCCTGCAGTCTAAACGCGGCCTCGCACCGTAGTCGAATCGAAACAATGGGTTACAACGAAAAGGTACTAACCTAATCTTCATAAATAGATGGACTATCCTGTACAAAAATATTTTTCCAGTCGTGGCGTAGCGGCACGAGGTGTGACTGTAAAACCGACTGGTTGTGGGTTCGATCCCCACTCGAGGAGATGAAATATTTACCTAAATTTATATTTTCATTTCTTCGCTCTGGTATCGAGGTTAAGCGCGGCGTTGAGTTCTGCCACTCAACACGCAATGCCTCCAGATTTCGGCAGGAAGTGGGGAACGGAGTGTCTTAATACTAGGTTCCCTCTGCCTACCCTGCTGTGTGCGGGATACAGCGTGAAGCTGATTTAAGTAGTAGTTCCTGAGATTAACTCTTTCAATCAAACAAACTGTTCAGCTTTAGGACATATTAACAAAACTTGTGTGTCGATCGCGAATTCGAATAAGATGACGAAATCTTATTACTTCTACAGTCTACTAGTCTAGTTGAATGTTGTACGTAGTTTGAACTAACTTTAGTAAACAACCAAGTGAACCGATAAATTAGAGCCAGGCTCTAACTAAATTTGGACTCGTGCAATCTTAATTGCTGTTGCAGTGATCTTGTAGGGGGATGGAGATGGAGTTACAACTTTGCCTTATGTGGCAAACAGTTCAAAATCATTTATATGGTTTAACTTAGTTTTTGGGTTAAGTTAGTTTAGTTCTCGCTGTGAATTTATGATTGAATTTTGTATCTATTATTGAATATTTGCTTATGTTTTCGTTTATTTTCATTTCTTTGCTTGTGGCTTTGAAAAGGAGATTTTTAAAAAGTATGAAATATATTACGTGTTTATGGCAATATTACGTGTATTGTAGCATAACATAGTTAATATTTTTTTTTTATTTAGTTTGAATTACTAAGTTGAGCGGAAAATGGAGAGAATTGTTTTAACACTAGGTTTCCTCTGCATACGGAGCAGTTTCTGCCACTCACACATACGCACTTCTTCGTCCATCTATACTAAACAGAGAAATGAAATAAAAAAATAAATTTCATTTAATATCATTCACTATACATAATCCTGTTTGGGTGCGAATCGAACCCACAACTATCGCATTTATAGACAAACCAGACACTGTCCCACTGCACTACAACAAAACCCTATATACGAAAAATATCTACATTTACATAATACATTCAGTATAAAAGATATATTTATAGAATTTTGAGCTTCATACAGTATTTTACATACACACATACGTCCAAATTTTCAAAATATTTAAGTAGCGACACTTAATGCCGCGCTTTGTCTTTTACCAAAGCGAGGAATTGAAAACAATTTATTACCCCGAGTGGAAATTGAACCTAGAACCGTCGCATATACAGTCAAACGCGATACCTACTCTATAGGCAATCTTAACATTTTCGCAACACTATTAAAATATAGAGTGGCGGGCATTAAGCAACCTGACTACTGCAAGTTACAATCACTAACTCGAAGCGTTAAGACTTGGACGTGATTTATTTGAACAGTTCTAAAATGAGATTTTTATATATTGTGAGTATATTTTGTTTTTTTTTTCATCTTCTGTAGCTTTAATCGATATATTGCGTGAATTAAAAAGTGTATTTATATTTGTATGGTAAATTAGTGAATATATCAGTCATTTATTATTTTATTGAGGCCAGTCGTGGCGCAGCGGCACAGAGTGTGACTTTAAAATCGACTGGCTGTGAGTTCGATCACTACTCGAAGAAGTGAAATATTTATTTACATTTATATTTTCAATTCTTCGCTCTAGTGTCGAGGCAAAGCGCGGCGCTGAGTTCCGCCATTCAACACACAATGCCTCTAGAACTCGGCGGAAAGTGGGCAACAGAGTGTCTTAACACTAGGTTCCCTCTGCTTACCCTGGTGTGTGCGGGATACAGCGTGAAGCTGATTTGATTTATACTTTTTATATTGACATAGTGCAGTGGCTACGCCTAAGTAGGTACAGAATTTGTGGGTTAGATGGAGCAATGTATTACCTAGCAATAAGATTTTTTCCCTGTAAATAAAAAAAATACAGAGAAAAAATTGTAAATTATAATTGCTAACAATATAATTTCATTATAATATGATGATAAGAAATATAATATGAGGCCAGCCGTGGCGCAGGAGCTGTAAACGAGACAGGTCGTGGTTTTAATTTCCATTGGAACAAATGAAATATTTCAATTTTCATTTCTTCGAGACAATCCTGCGGTTTAACTTAAAAGGTTAACACTACTTAGGCTTTTGTAACTACCTTATAACATTCGGAATATAGCGTGAAGTTGAAAAAATGAATATATATCTATATACATTTTAGTAAATATTTGACTGTGTTAGTGTATCTACTCCTTAACCTATCATTAAAAAACGTAATTGCCTATGATTATCTTTGCAAATGATTATCTTTCCAGTTAACACTATTCTGTGTACTACAAGTGATGTCAGCGAAACCAGCGGGTCCCATCGGGACGTTCCTACAAACAAACTTCTTAGGGTTCCCGGTCATCCACCAAAAGCAGTCTTGGACTTTCGATCCAGAGTCCTCTTTAAGGAGAAGAGATGAGTTTATTAATAAACATGGAGACAAAGGAGATAAACTGATTGAAAATCTAGGTTTAGGCGACAGTGCTGGTGCTAATAATCGTAGCTGAAACTACTTGTTATTTAGGTATATTTATTAATATTAATATTTGAAGTCTAACCAGAAACACGATGAGTGTTGGTTCGATTAACATTAAATGGAATTATTTTAATAAAAATGTTATAATTTTCAAACAAAACCATATATATAATTAAAACAATATATATAATTAAAAAATAAATAAATATTATTAATAGTGAGGAATGGGGTGTTTTAACACTGGATTCTTTAATTTTGCCAGTGGTAGCGCAGAGGCACATGCGTTCACACATGTGAACGAAATCAAATAATATTTTCATTTCTTCACTCTGATATCGAGCCAAAAGCGCAGTGCTAAGTTCCGCCACTCAATACGCAATGCCTATGTAGGTACATTTAGATTTTTTTTTTAATTTTTATACTTACATGACATTGCAAAATCTCGTAAAAAAAACCTTGTCAAAAGTGTTATAATCTTATAATTAGCCATTTAGTTATGAAATGTTCATATAAATATATGTTTTGTTACAAACCACATTCACTATCGGCCTTGTGCTAAAATTTTATTAATTGCATATTATTTTTATGTAGATGGAGAAGACCAAGTGTTAAGACATTTCTTTCTTGCCATTGTTTGTAAAGAGGCGTTGTATAAATTGTGAAATTTAAAGTAGTAACAAAAATCAAATGTATGATATAATATTAAAAGAAGAAAAAAAAAGTTTAGTTTTACACTTTTCGTAGGTATATCATGTAATAATTAATATTAAATATTTACTAAATAAGATTACCTAATAGTTGTAGCAGTAATAACATGAGGTCATGCATAAATAGAAAATAAAACAAAAATATGCACAAATCTTTTATTTCCTTGTTTAAACCTTAACTATTTACAATAACATACAATATTTGTGTCATTTATTAAAAACTCCACTTAAAAGTAAATTTCTACATCACTTTTATTAAAACTAAAAAGAAATATTTAAAATATAAACGTTAAAAACACAGACATTGGAAGTTACACTTAATTTAAAATACAATATTAAATAAAATCTAAACTGCAAGATTATCTACAACATAAATAAAAAGTTCAAAGTAAAATATTTATAAAACATGGCGGAATATGAACCAGCACTGATAGTTAAAAGTCGTACAAATCTTGTTTTTTATATCTATATATAAAGGTCACAGTGTAAAAATCCCTAAACATTCTTTTATAAAATTATTCAAATAAAAAAAAACAAAACATCTTAATAAGTTACAAGTCAAAATAAACGCTCTCAAAGATTCTGTCACAGTATAAAAAAGGGTTTTACAATATTTTTTTCTCACACACAAACACACATGCAAACTATATATCTAAAACTAAAACTATAAAATTTTATGTTTATAGTAACTTTTAATTAAAAGGTTTTCATAATATTTTTAAAAGAAACAAAAAATTAAAGTTAAATTATTATATATTAACATTTTCAAAATAAAAAATAAAGTATTTTGGAAAAAAAATCAAATATTTTTTACTTAATTTTGTTTTTTAAAAAAGTTTTGAACAATTGTCGTCCTTTCATTTTATTTTTTTGGGAGTATTTTTTTATTTAAATTAAATTTTAAAAAGTTGTCAAACTCATAATTACACTTAACTTTAAATAATTATCTTAAAACTAACATCACACATGTTTTTATATATACAAATCACTTAAATAAAAAAAAAACTAATTTTCCTAAAAAAACATTTAAAAAACAAAGTATCACTAGTTACATAATTTCTTTATATTCTTAATGTTAATATAAAATTACTTAATTTACTTTAAATATTTATAAATTATCATTTAAATTTTTACCACAATTTAGTTTATATCACGCAGGTTTAATCACGGAGAGCCCTGTGTTGACTAACACTCTGTTTCTCTCTTTCTCCGTACTTTTTGAGGCATTGAGTTGAGTGATGGAACTTAACGCCGAATTTGTTTTATGTAATTAAATATTTCACCATTAGTATACAAATCTCGTGTAATTATAAATCTATTAGAAAATTTTATTTGTAGAAATAAGTTTGACACTGTTTGTTTTACATATAAATTATAATTATTTGCTTATTATTGTTAACTGCTATTTTTCAATTTACAACACAAACTATTATGGATTAAAAATATTTTTGTATAAAAAGAAATATTTTTTTAATATACAAGTATTTTTACGCAAAATAATTTGTTATTTTGGTTATTTATTCTATAAAGTGGCTATTTGCATTTCAAACAAGATTAAAGTAATCAAATTAAATATTTTAAATTATCCTAATATAAGATAATTTTCCAACTTCTTTACATTACAATATTAAATTTAAACTTACATAACAAATATTAAAAAAAAATATTAAACATAATTAAAAATTAAGCGATCTCGGTTTCAATGCGGTTTTCCTTAAATACTGATGCGCCAGTTTAGTTAGCTCCAATTGATCTTGAGTTTTACCACACGCATATGTTTCCCATTTATTGTCAGCCTGTAAATGAACGTTTATAATGTTAAAGTGTGAAAAAAACGATTTACAGCTCCACGTTAGGGTAGTCAGGCGGATTCTTTGAACCTAGTGTTTAGACATTCCGTTGCCCTTTGCCTCGATACCAAAGCGAAGAAATTAATATATTAAATAAATATTACATTTTACTGTGTGGAAATCGAACCAACAACCTGCCGCGTTTACAGCCGCACACTTGTGCCCCTATGTCACGACTGGTCTCAAAAAATAATATTACAATCAATATTATTAATGTTGAATTAATAAAAAAATATATGATCTTTTTTAATTATTTTCCTTTGTTTCAAGAAATATTTCATGTAAAAATAGAATAGATAAAATACAAACCAATATAAAATTAGTTTTCTCCTCCATCATCTCTTCTGTTATGTCGTGGTCGAACTTTATAGATCTTACAGCTGATTTTTTTATTACTAAAGGCTCGCTTGATAACTTTCGTACCTAAAAAAAATATTATAAACCCTATATAACTTAAATGTTTTTACATAATATGTACTGTAATTATTAATAAACTATTATTTAAAAAAACTATTATTAAAATATAATTTTACAATTATTATTATTAACTATTACTAATATTTATTTAGATTATTTATATTTTCATAATTATTAAAGTTACTTTTTTTATTTTTTTATCTGTTTTTATTTAGGGATTTTTTACTTCTTTTATATATTCATAAATTTTGTCTGAATTTAAGTATGATATTTATATAAATTTTACTATGCTGAGTTATTAATTTTTGTATTAAGACAGTAAGAAAAATATAGCTTAAATATCTATTTTAATAAAATAATTGATAACAAATACTTAATTTTACTTTAAAATCTAAATATAATAATTTAGAAAATCATACCAAGCAATTAAATAAGATCTAAAATCTACATTACGTGCGTGCAAATTGAAAATAAAACCAAAGTAATGTCGGTGAAAGGAAGAAAAATAAACAAACATATTATAGTGAAATAAATACATTTATTGAAATAAAAAATGACATTGGATCTCTTTTGGACTTTGGAATGGAACTAACAATATTGACAGTTACTAAACTACAAAAAGAAACATATTAAATAAACACATTTCATACAAAAGTCGCATACAAAAATCTACTGCTACAGAATAAATAAAAAAGTAAAAAAAACAATTTTAAAAACATAAATTAATAACAAAAAGAAATAATAAACAAATCAACAAGAATAATAAATAAGTTTTCGTTATAAATAATAAAAACTGTAGATTCAACACTGGTCTGTCAATATTGTACGGGAAAGGCGGGAAAGGACAAAATGAAGGGAACTAGAGTGCAGGGAATGTCATTTTTTTATTTCAAATAAAGTATTCTTAAGTAGCTGCCGATTTATATTAAAATTGTGAATAGTATAACAAAAAAAAGTGAATAGATAATAAATATTCGTAATTACATTACACAATACAACCTCGAGTTAGATAAATAAAAAAAAATGTTAATAATTTGATAGGCAAAATTACAAAGCGAATTATTCGATAGACATTTAAATAATAAATAAATATAAGGATAGGATTAGGTTCCTAAAGAGGACGATTAGTGATTTGAGGCCGAAAGCTTTAATGCCAGACGCAAAGAGCCTACTCCATACAGCCAAATAATACTTTTGACGTGTAATTTTTATCTATAAAAATGTATGCAGCCAAAAGCAAAGATTCTATACCGTACAGCCAAATAATACTTTTGACGTGTAATTATTTAAAGATCCCTAGACTAAAATTAATACTTGAATCTTAATTCGAAGTAACCCTAATATTCAATAACACTAAAACATTTTGGTGCATGGTAAACTTGAGGTATAATATAGTTTTAAACTTAAAACCTAACTAACCTACATTATATATATTAAATTAGAATTCGAAAACAAATATTCATTTGATGAAAGTTTCATCTTTGGTAGTCTAACCCCTAATCTCTTCAATTTGGTGCACTTATTCTATACCTATTATTATATAGCCTAAAATTCAATTTTTGTACAAAGAAATATTTATAACCGTTAGGAATCTAATTAAATTTATTTTGTCATATTAGTACTATACTTTATAGTATAGTCATTATGCATTTTCTGTGATTTTAATATTTTTTAAAAGAAAAAAAAAGAACTTGTTATTGTAAGAATTATAATCAAAAAAGAGATTTTTTAAAAATATTTTTACTTTTTTTATCCACGACTTTATAACCATATTCAATAGAAATATGTTTCATGCCATAGAAGACGATCACATCACGATTATTAGATTTATAATAAACCGACCTTCAAAAAAGTTTTAAAGAAGTACAAATACATTATATTATATGTAAAATTTAAGCATAATATGGATTTTATTTCTACTGATCTCAATAGAGAGAACTTAGTGTAAAGAGACTAAGTTCTTCATCGAAATATAAATCACTAAATAGCTCAAAAACTATTCCGTCACAACCATTCAAATGACTAACATAATCATAATCGCAATAATAATCATTATTAATCACTCACATATTAGTAAACATAAAATAATCATTGTACAAATCATCTGTATCTTTGTCTATTTGCCACCATTGATTCTCTTTTTCCGTTTCATTTGGTTTATTTAATACTTTATTAGTTAATATTTCATCTATACGTGACGTTGACGGCTTTTGATTTGTTACTTTGTATATGTGATCTGCTAACGCATTGGCTAATACTTCTTTTGGTGCTATTAGCGTGTTACCGTGATTACCGTTATTACTGGGATTACCGTGATTATCGTTATTACCGTTGTTACCGTGATTACCGTTATAACCATTATTACAATTAATCATGTTAATATTATCGCATGCCAAATCATTAGACGTAGTAATAGTTCTAATTCTATCAGCGTTCAACCTCGCAAAGCTTCTAGGGGAGTTTATATTAGTAATATTTCTAAATATATTAGGATTTTGTACGTTTGTATGTCGATATTCATACATGTTAGGGTCTAGGTTAGGTATAGGATTAGTATGGATTAAGGACCCGTGTTGTACCTTTGATTTCTCTGTAATTTGTGTTTCTATATCCATTTCTTCGTATTTAGAAGTTTCTGGCGTGTTCTCTGTGCTCATTAGACTGTGCAAACTCGTGGATTCTTCTAGAAGGGAATGTTTCACTATTGAAGGTGGTGAGAATAGAACTGAACTGTCTCCCGCTAGTGTTTTGCTCTGGAACAAAAATAAAATGAATCAATTTAAGATATAAAATGTCAAAAGGGATTTAATTTTTTACGTTTATATTTAACGATACCAAAGTTATATATTTTTTAAATTAAATTAAATCAGCTTCTCGCTGTATCCCGCATACAGCAGGGTAGGCAGAGGGAACCTAGTGTTAAGACACACCGTTCCCTACTTTCCGCCGAGTTCTGGAGGCATTGCGTGTTGAGTAGCGGAACTCAACGCCGCGCTTTGCCTCGACACCAGAGCGAAGAAATGAAAATATAAATGTAAGTAAATATTTTATCTCCCCGAGTGGGGATCGAATCCACAACCAGTTGATTTTACAGTCACACTCTGTGCCCCTGCACCACAACTGGCCTATATATTTTTTTACATTTAATAAATTTAGAATAAAGAATATTCTCATTTTTATTGTTGCATAAAGTGACACTAATGTCAGAGATCATAACCTAATATTGTTAATAATAATTAGTTTTTACTATAAAAGTTATTTAACCATTCGATTTTGAAAAAATATATATTTATTTTTACATAATATATATTAATTGTTCTACTTACATACATCGCTCAAATATACAAATTAAATTAAAAAAGTCACAACAAAGTCTAACCATATGATATCTATATCCAATAGATATCCATTGAAATACCATCTCAGCCAATAAAAAGTTCAATTGGATTCTCTTATATTAATTCATATGGAACGGAGTACCATGGCTTGACAAATTCGCTTATACGAATGGCTAACATATCAATGTAGGCTAACAATTTATAACTGTACAAAATATAACAATAATTAATACTTACAGGCGTCTCGACAATGAACGACACGTCCGGCACACTAGTGCAATGGCTAACGGAATGGCTAACATGGCTAACATGGCTAGCATGCGAGTGCGGCGTGCTGGTGCCCCAGCTGTGGGCTAACACTTTACGTGATTTCTTATGAGATGGGAAGTTTTCTTTGCCTCGACGCCCGCTGCCGATGCCAGAGTCGTTCACCTTTAATTTTATAGTTTAGCGTTAATTATGCTTTATTGAAATGTCTTGATGACTGTAAATGGTAGTCGTGGGTTTAAATATATATATTTTTTTATTTTTAGAATGAATGAAATCGCCTCAATAAAGTTAATAATCAAAAAATATCATATCGTATAAAATTGTCAAACTACAGATTTACTTTTATATTCACACATTTTCCCAAAATCTACTCTCATATTTGTATTTTGCTTATCTTAGTCAACCAATAGAATCCTTTGCAACTTTTTATATATACCATTACAAGGAAAGATATATTCTGCATATTAAATCGAGAGTCGGACCTACAATCATCGCTAAAATTAATTATTTAATTTTTATAATAATAAGGCTGTTATGGCGCAGCACAGACTGAATGTAAACGCGAGTCGACGAACGAATTATTTTTATTTTCTCGCTCTGGTAACAAGACAAAGCACAGCATTAAGTTCTGCCACACAATAATATGAAAATCGGACGATAAGCACTGGATTCCCACTGCCTACCGTGCTATATGCGGGACACAGCGTGAATCTAAAACAAAATACCAACCTGCATATCAATTTCAGCGGTCGACGACAACAATGAGTCGTTCAATTGTACCGTAGTGTCCGAATTCTCTTCCCTTTGTATCATTTCAGTGATATCTTCCACTAATAGGCCTGGACTCGATGGTTCATATTTTAGACCGGATTTTTTACCTATTTCTTCCATTGCTATCTTGAAAGGTGTTGGTGTTCTGAAATTAGTGGAGTAATGTTTAATTATATTAAATAAATTAAAACCAATGGCTAACAGAATGGCTAGCTTGGCTGGCGGAAAGGCAAACATATATGTTTACGCTATATTTTTCACACTTTCCGCCCGAATCCGATACATATGTGTTCCGAGTGACGCTCAACGCCGTACTTCCCTCAATATTAGTTTTATAATGATATACATATACTCGTATTGAGCATATATTCATTTTCTCGCTCTGGTTGAGAACTCGCGGCGCTGCTATTGAACTGCGCGGCTGCATTTATAATATCCAAAAATTTGTGAGTGGGTGGGCAACGGAGTATTTTACCACTAGGTTCCCTCTGCTTACTCTGCTATGCGGGAAATAGCGTGATACTTTTTTTTAAATAACTTACTTAGGTGTATTATTCTTCAATTGCGTTCCCACTGGCGTTAAGTTACACGCGGCTGGCGTTGGAGTATGGAGGAGTGGACTTGCCGCTATTAAATCCTGCAAATATACAAAATAAAGTTTATTAAATATCTAAATTGTGTTTTAAACTATTTTAGATGCATTTTATGGTTAGACATTTTTATTGACTAATAACATTCTGTTTATTTTTTTCAGCTTTCTGCTTTATCCTCACATATTATAACTAGCGAACTTGCATTGCTTCGTTAGTTATAATATGACTACCAATAAGGGAATTTTCCCATCATATAATATCAAAATCTGCAATCAGTTTATCCGTTTCTGAGATTAGCGTGCGCAAACGCAAAGACAAACCGACAAACAGATAAATATTTTAAAATCATTGTTTTGGGTTCTATTGCAATGATACATGCCTTTTGTTCTATGTACATACAGCAATAAATTACAATTTTATTATATGTATAGATATTATAGCAGGTAGGCATAGAGTATCTAGTGTCACGATACTCTACTTCTCTTTCCGCCTTAATTTGAGACATTGCATGTTGAGTAGCGTAGGGAACCGCCCTTTTATCTTGACAAAGTAGAGAAATAGAAATGATTTAAATATATTCCATCTAGTAGGGATCGAACCCACTACCACCGTGTTTACACTGAAATTTACATATTTTTTTAATGAAAAAAATAAATAAATAACGTACCTTATTACTGTTATGTCGTAATGGCGTAGAATCAAATACAGGTAAAGATAAAGTGTTTGTATCTGTTCCGTTCAGGAACTGTGAAGGACTGAATGGTAGAGGCTTTATTGGTGTGGTACCTTCTAGAGCCTTCGATATTGTTTCTGCCCACGTCTGGAATTTTAAATAGTTAATAAAATTATTATTGGTGTTTTTCAAAATAGTTTCTAAAACATAAATTAATATAATAAAGTATTTTAATGATACTGACTAGTTTACTAGTAATATAGTTAAATTTCAATTTGCATTTGCAAATTATACTCCTTTTTACCTAGACTAGTGGCCGAATCCGACCTTTGACCGCATAAAGTTGTAGCCAAATTATATAAAATCTTTGACATAAATGCCTATGTGTTTTATTCTAATACATTATTCTAAGGTATAATTTTTTGCGTGAAAATGGAACAAATTTCAATTCATCCTCACAATCACCATTCCAACATTTAAAATAATTATAGCTTGGCGCTGTATCCAGCACGTAGCAGGGTAGGCAGGGGAGATCTGGGAATCTAGTGTTAAGCCACTCCCTTCCCATTAAGACACTTTTGTATCCCACTTTCATTTCCTCAAGTGGGAATCGAACCCCAACCACCTATCGTGTTTACACTCGCATGCCAATGCTCCCTGCATCACGACCAGTCTCCAACATGTATAATATTAAGTAGGATTAAATACTATGCAGAGTAGTAGAGCTTATTAGATATTATTAACTAACAAAATATATGGTACGGTCGGTCGGTACCTTAAAGATATATAAGAGAAAGGAAAATAAAACATCGATACCAACTCACATTATTAGGGTTGGGCGTTAGTTGCTTCTTCATTTTGCCCCTCCTTAATATAGGGGGAGGGCTGTTGGTCTCCATTTTTTGTGGTGAAAACACTGACGGCACTATTATTTCCTTTGTTGAATTCCCCTGTATTGAATATGTCACTGGAAACAGAAAAACATATTTAAATCAATTATTATACTTGAGGCTGGGTATTATTTAGATATCTGACGTAGAAGTCACTGCAAACGTGATTGGAGAGTCGATTTCCTATCGAAGTAACGCTATGGTAAAACTCAGTGCGCTGCTAAAAAGCGTTATTTTTTTCTATATTCCATATTAGGTTCTTGAAAAAATTCCTCGAGTCCAAATCGAAATCGTACCCTTGAGGGTGGCGAATTCGATTCCCTCTGAGAAGAATGAGTTTTTGAGTTTCTTGCTTACAAGACAAAGTACGGAGTTGAGTTGATACTTGGTTTCATCTATCCATGCAGAATACAAGGAGCAAAATGACATTTATTACCTGTATTAGGATCATTGTTGTCAGATGAAACTTGAGTTAAATAGTTTTTAATAGGCGAGTTCGAAGGCAGCGATTCTATATTGATAAATCTGTAACAATAAAAAAAAATATAACAAACATAAAAAAAAAATCAGCTTCACGCTGTATCCCGCACACAGCAGGGTAGGCAGAGAGAACCTAGTGTTAAGACACTCCGTTCCCCACTTTCTGCCGAATTCTGAAGGCATTGCGTGTTGAGTGGCAGAACTCAACGCCGCGCTTAACCTCGACACCAGAGAGAAATGGAAATATAAATTTAAGTAAATATTTCATCTCCTCGAGTGGGGATCGAATCCACAACCAGTCGGTTTTACAGTCACACTTCGTGCCGCTGCGCCACGACTGGCCTCATAATAATATAACAAACATATTCAAATAAAATAACATATTCAAATACATTCATACTGTAGTTATTTCAATTTGACCAAGCGATCGAGTCGCATGTAATAATTACTATATGATACGGCGTTAAACTCAGCAAAACAACTCACTTGAAAGGCGAGCCGACAATCTCAACAGTGTCGACCGGCTGTAATCTCTGTTGAGCTCTCAGCAACTGACGGAGGTGCTGCGCTTGTTTCGTCACTCCATTACTGTTTGTACTGCTCGCTGTTGATTGCGCCGATGTGTTGAGGTCTGACCACGGCTGTAGTATTGTGTCCTGGGAACAAATTTAGTACAAATTTAGTAAAAATAGTTATTTGGTAAAAAAAATGATTTTGTATAAAAAGAGAATTATAAATGAAACATTAGCCGTAATAAATAATTTTCAGTTTCTAGATCTAGTAATAAGACAAAACGCGGGGTCGACTTCGATCAATTAACACGCAATGTCGGAAAAAATAGGGTGGTGGGAAATACAGTATTTATTTATTTATTTATTTATTTTAAAATTATTAATTAGTATCTTAACACTACGTTCCTTCTGCCTACCCTTAGTAAGTAAAATATTGATTACAGATATACAAACGACTAGCAGTATAAAATTAGTAAAAAAAAGGAGGAAAGTAAGTGAGGAAGTAAACGCAACACTACACAACATTGTAATAAATTATTTACAGTTTCTCGATCTAATTACAAGACAAAACACGGAGTTGAGTTCCCATTGCTCAAACAAGTTAATTAGCATCTAGTCTATATAAAATTAATACAAATCAAACATTTCTACTAATTTCATATTAATCAAACTTTAATTAAGATTTCTTGTGCAGCTATAACTCAATACATATATTATTTACACCAAAAACTAATACAACAATTAAGCGAAACAGACAACACATCAACATAGCGCCTATAGCAAAGGAAAATAAAATTAAAAAAATGATATTATAAAACGAATGGCAATATTAGAAGAATAGATTTGATTAAATAAATTAAATACCTGACGAAATTTGAAATTAATTAAAAAAACACTTTAGTTTTTGTAATTAAAAGAAAATTAATTCTTTTATAATAATCTTTCTATAAAATATTTAGTTAACTGTCAATATTATTTATATTAACAGTAGGCACATATATTTAAATATTTAGTTAACATACATATCAATTAATGATTATGATTTTTATTAATGTTAACTTCTTGTAAATAATCAGAGATGTTGTGGAGTTCCATAACCGTAATAAAATAAAAGTTTCGAATTATTTGGATGTATATGTATGTACGAAGAACTTTTGTTATTAGAAAAAAAAGCTTCGCAACAAACAAAAGTTCTGCTATTTATTCCATAATCCAAAATACTTTTTATAAATATCAAACCGATATAGTAATATATGTAATATCAGTATCATCACTATATTATATTTGTAATGTCTGTATCATCCCTAGTATATATTTATATAACATATTAAGAAAAAATATATGAAAAAAAAATCACAAAAAGCGTGCACTAACATCATTATAAGCAACAGTGACTTTATCTCTGCGTTCATAATCATTTACTTCTGTGCGTTTGGTTCGTTGTTTCCGTCGAATGTTCTCGAAGCTGTCCAACAGTTCCGGCTCGTATTTACGCCTCATTGTCGAGTTCCAGTGGTTCTTTATTGCGTTGTCTGTCCTGGAATTTGAAAGAAATGTGTTATTAAATAATATGTAAATTAATTATCATTTGTGTTAAGCGAAATACGAATTTAATCATAAATTGTCGAATAGTTACGCATAATCTTATAAGGTCTTAGCGCAGGAGCACAAGTGTGCGGCAGGGATTTAGTGTTAAGACACTCTGTTTTCCACACACTACCCAATTCTCACAGACATTGCGTTTTAAGAAATGACAATTGTTTATATTTATATTATTTATACTACTTTCTACAGTATGTTCTACAGTATATTATAACTAACCTTCCCGGCAATAATTTAGCAATTTTCGCCCATTGATTGCCAAGTTGTTTGTGCGCTTGATATATAATTCTGTCTTCATGTTCCGTCCACGCTGTTTTTTTTATTGATGGATTTAAATGATTGTGCCAGCGTTCCCTGTGAACGAAATTAAATTAATTATAGGATAGGCAGAGGGAATCTGGGAACCTAGTATTAAGACTGTCCTTTCTCCATTAAAACATTTCCGTTCCCCACTTTCTGCCAAATTCTTGTGGCATTGAGTGTTAAGTGGCGGGACTCAGTGAGGAAGCGAGGAAATAAAAATATTAAATATTCCTTAGAGTGGGAAATGAACCCACGACGGTCTCATTTTCAGTCGCACGCTGATGTTGTCCTTAAGAAATCTTATAAGGCACTGTATGTATTTTTTAACTTTAAAAATTTACTTATAGTCTAAATTAAATTTATTTATTTATTATTTTTTTTATTAATAACTTTATTATTGATACAAATTGAAACTAAATATTCACCTGCATTGTTTTCCTATTCTGCCTTTAAGGTGCCTCGCGATTAAAGTCCATTTCTTGGGACCGTACTTAGCTACTAATTCCATAACTTTCTCATCCTCCTGTAACATGAAAAAAAGTATTTATAAATAAAAGTATTTATAAAAACTATATTAGAACAATAATATATTGGTGAAGTCAGTCGTGGCGCAGGCAGTGCATCTGTGCAGTGTACCTGTAAACACGATAGATTGTGGGTTCGATCCCCACTAGAGAAAATGAAAAATTTATTTCAATTTATATTTTCATTTTTTCGCTCTAGCGTCGAGGCAAAGCGACTTGAGTACCGCCACTCAACAAAAATGCCTCCAGAATTCAACGGAAAGTGTCTCTGTCTACCCTACTATGTGCGGCATACAGCGAGAAGCTGATTTTTTTATTTTTATATTAGTGTTTAAGATGTATAAAAAATACTAAAAGCATTATTCTTTTTTTCTTATATAATATAAAAAATATATTACACAAAACTAGTCTACTTTTTGTTCTTACATACCAAAAGATTTTTCCAACCAGACACTAATACGATAACCTTAATCGACCTCGAAAAAACACAATCAATTAGCGAAAACAGTTTAATTTAATAAAAAAACTATAAATTTTATGTACACGACTTTAAATTCCATAACAACTGGAGCTTACGCCATTTTAATATGCCACGGATAATAAATAATAAAATATTATTCGTCATGCACTGTTTTAGAATATAATCTGGAAACAATAGTACAATAATAATATTATTCCCAATGGTACAAGTGTTTATCTGTAAGCGCGACGGTTGTGGTTTCGATTCCCACTTTCGTTGAGTTCGACCATATAGTCTTGTATGTTATATTATTACTGTCATATATTTTAAGTAGACTATCAATTTCTATATTGTATATTTACATTAAGATTTACTTACAATTTTTTTTTTAAATGTAAACATAAACAAAAATAGCAGGATCTTATCACTATTAGTTAATCATTTAAAAATGACATATGACTATGGTTCTGGGTTCGATTTCCTTTAGGTGTCTGGGTTAATTTAAAATTCCGGCTCTGATAGATTGTGGCGTTGAGTTCCGCCACTCAACTCGCAATACGTCAAAAATTAGGCGGAAAGCGTTAAAGAAATTGTGGTAAATAAAATATTAATTGCACGTGTTAAACAATACTAAGTTATATGAAGTTTCCACAACCTAATAGACAATTAGATATAGTTTAATAGGTTTTATCCCAAAAAAGATTAAATAAAAAAATACAACATACCTAATTCAATTTAGTATTTCATTTCAAATTATTATATAATACAAAAAAATGCCACGTGGCTATTAATATAAATAAACGTATAAATTCTATTCTGTGTTCTGTTCTCGCTGTTAGTATTAATTTAACAGATTTCGAAGCCCATCGCGCTGAAATATATATTTGTTAGGCACGAAATATATTTTTGTTACACCGACTGACCCATATAAAAAAACTTACGAATCATCAATGGCATCAATCGATATTATGCCAATAAAAAATAACAAAAAAACCTCAACGAAAAGCCGTCAAGTTGCAATAGGTGGAGATCCCATCGTTTAAAACTGTAGGGATTAGATTTTCTAATGAAACTTATATTTAAGAATGATACATGATAGTAGAATAGATTACACTAGGGTTGCCCAAAAAAATCCTGCCGCAATCACCTTTAATTAATGTTTTTCGTAACTCGTTTTTGGAGAAAATTGCACTCATATGTTTTTTATGTGAATCGCACCTCATTTGAAAGAAAATCGCATAAGGAATTGGAAAAACAATGGTTGCCAGCTCTCAGTCTGCCGCAAGTCCAAGGTTGCCTGGTTTAAAGAGGTTACTTAATGTGAATATTTGCACTCATGTGTTTTTT